>VZTF01002700.1:1604643-1661875 GCA_013397755.1 Cnemophilus loriae | reverse complement strand
AGGAGAGGAAGGAGGAGAAGGAGGAGGCACCACCAACCCCGGCTCCCAGCACTTGCCGCCAGCACTGACGACAGGGGCGGCTCCNCACCCTCCGGCCCGCGTCAAAGCTCCGCCTCGGCCCCGGCCTTCCTCCCCCGCCCCCCCAACCCCCGCTGCTGCTTGCTGCTCCTCCTCCTCCCCCGCTCCGGCTCCCCGCGCTGCCCACGCGTGCCCCGGCCCCGGGCGGGCTGCGCGGCCCCTGCAGCCGCCGCGGCTTCCCCGGGGAGCGCCGGGCCGGCACAAAGGCGGGTGCCAGCGCGCCCCGACCGCAAATATGACAAGTATCCCTGCTATCCGGTGGCGGGGACCCGGCCGGGGCACGGGGCTCTGCCAGCCCTGCTCCCCGCGCGGGGCTGGCCCCGAGCTGTCCCGGTACAACCCAGAATTCTGCCCCCACACCTCCGGTCAGCCCTCGGCCCGGCCAAGCAGTGCGGGGGCGAGGGGGGGATGTGGAGAGAGCCCGGAGCGCTGCCGGCTGCCCCCCGCCCCAGGACCTCACCTGGGAGCCGAGGGAGGCGGCGGCCCCCGTCCGTGGAATCCTCGCTGCTAATTTGGGCTGTGCAGATACTACCGAAGCACAAAAACGAGGCCAAACGGAGATGTTCGAGCGCGCGAAGACTTGGGGGAAGGAGGGAAGCGCTCGGCACCAGGCGCTATCTGGAAAGAAGACGATTATTTTAAGTCATCTCAATGATTGTGTTTCGAAAGGAGCTGTAATCCCAGCCGGCGCTGTTAAAGGCGATTCAAACACCTTACAGTTTTGGCTGTAACCCCAGCAGGCATCTCGGATCGTTCCAGCCTTTCATGTTCCACTAAACCGGTTGTACTTCGGGACAATAAAGCTTTAAGACCTAATATAAAGGCGATTATTAGTCATTAATATCCCGATTCGTTTAGGTATTATGCTCAAAACGGTCTGTAATGATTTGTGATCAATCAAGATGGTGGTCTTACTAGAAATCAAGTTCCATTTCCACTTAGAAAACCGAAAAGGAAAAGAAGGATACTTTTAGAAGAAAGGTTTCCTTACCCCGAAAACTGTATCTGACAAAAATCCGCAAAGGAAAAACAACAACAAACAATTGAAATAGTGAATCTGCCAAAATAAAAGGAGATTAAGTGCTGATTTTACGGATTCTTAAAATTATAATTGAAAAAGCTCCATCTAATTGATGTTTAAACACCAGGACTGGCACTTGAGTACTCTGCTGAACTCACTAAAAAGGGAGGAAAGGGCATCAGATCTAAAAACTGACGTTTTATTTTGCCGGTTTGGAGGCCTCCGCACACCTTTCCCTTTCCACCCGTGCTATCAGCCATTCCTCTGAGGAGATCCAAGCTCTCTCATCCCGTATCTGTGGCACAGAGTTAGCCCTAAACCAATCTGCAAAGCAATTCACAAACCGTTTACTAGATTTTGACGAGTGATTTGCGAATTGCCCAGGAGCTGGCAAACATTAAAACCAGAATCTCCCTGGCTGGATACTTTCCAACAGCAAGGCACTGAAATTTGGTCCTTCTGCCTGGGGAAACAAAGCTCTCCCTGAAATTACCAGCGTCGCAATAAAATCACTAAATAAAAGGAAAAGGTTCCTTTTCTTTAGGGCCTGAGTGATACCTGTTCAGTGGGCTTCTGCCTACTCAAAAGCCACACGGAATATCTGTAATACTTGTACATCGTTGGCTGGGTTGTTTGGGGGTTTTTTTGCATGCCAGATTCACTGAATTTCAGGACCCCATTCCGCCCTCCTTTACACCAGATTTGCAACACAGCGGGATCTGGCCTTGCGCAATTGCGCCGTGGATGCGCCCAGCCGAGCAGTGCCTGCCTTCCAGAGCTCAAAGTCCGCAGCAGGTTTACAGTCCCCGTGCCTGGATGTGTGCACGCTATCACCTGCACCAGAGGCAGAACCACAAACATTTGCTAAATAAGCAGCTGGGCTCCAGCCCGATATGCACAGCCCTGGTCTTGCCATGTTACATTCAGCAGTAAAAAGCCTGAGCCTGTGTCATTCGAGTTTTAAATGCTTCTGACTTTGCTCAGTTACTTCAATTTTACACCAGCATAAGAAAAAGCTCACCGCCCCTTCTGTTTCCTACTGTAACTCTCCTGAGTCTTTCTTGGCAGGAGTTTATAGTCACGCTGTAACTCAGATTGTGCCTCTGAACACAACTAGTACAACCTGCATCCACACTCAGAAGCACTCCCAGCTGAGCATAGGTCACGATATGAATCGATATGAATAGAGCTCCTTCCTGTGCTTCATGCACAGCACAGGCTCCGGCGCGGCGGGACGAGGTTGGGCTACGCAAGGAGAATAATCCTGCTGCCGACTGCTCCTCACATGGCCTCGCACCTGACTGAGAGAGACCTTTCTGGCCAAGAAACTCCGCTCTGGAGCAGCCTGACCAGAAGGTGTCTGCAAGACCCAAATGCAGTTTGCCCGAACACGTCAGTAAGCATGGAGAAGGAGCTTGCAACGGAGCCACAAAATACTGTGCTAGAAAGCGTGTCGGCAGAGGTTTCCAGAGCCTGCGGGAGCGAGAGGGGGAAAAGCCTGAGCATCTGCAAGAAGGAGCCACCCAAAATGCATCCCATTTCTGAACCATGCATGCATGGGCTTCCCAGGGAGCAGTAGCACAGGTTTAGTTGTGCAGTCATAGCTCTGACACAGGCGCTCAAACTGCTCACACATGAAGATGACACGCTAAAAGAGAAGGAGCTGAACTGCGTCTTTCTGCAGCGGTACCGACCTGACGTGGGCTACAAGCATAGTCTGAGCACAGCCCCGTCTTCAAGCAAGGATGGTCAAAGCCTGTCTGATTGAGGCCAGGTCTCATGAAGATCACTCAAAAACCACCCCTGCACTGAAGACAATAAATGAATGAACAGAAATCAAAGATTGGGAAGATTGGGAAGGGGGAAACAGACACTGGACTTCATAAATCAATTCTTTAGAAACACTACAGACTGCCAGGTAATCTGCCCATCAACACGTGTGCTAATTAGGAAAGAGTGGCAAAGTTTGGTGTGCATGAATGTTGGCATCCCTTGTGTTTTTCAAAAATAGAGGGAGGGAGTGAACTGCTTCCTATGCTTCTAATTGCATCCTTGGCCTTTTCCTTTCTGATTGCAGTACGCATGAATACTATGAGATTTCATCAGGTAATTGTACAACACAACTTCATTTTCTCCCTGGATGTCTTTGCTTTGGTGCATGCAGGAGCTGGCAGGCAAACACCTAATACTGCCCCAGAGCACACAACTTTTTGCAAATAAAGACCCCCTCAGCACTGGTTACTTGGGAAAAGCTAAACAAAGGGCCTGCCTACAGCCAGAGCTGCTCGTTCCACTCGAGCAGAGCTCCTCAAGCAGCGGGGCTATCCTGGGTAAGGAGAAAGCACACTGCAAGCAAAGGCACGATTAAACACTGCTCACACCTTGCACCATCTCCTTCAGGCTCAGCACTGACCTCCCAGAGTAGAGCCCTTCTCGTGCAAGGCTCAGCCACAAATACAAACAAGTTCCTCAGTAAAAAATTTGGGTGCTGCATTACTGCAGTCTGCACCTGTACATGAGCAGGGAGGGAGCTGCACCTGGGAGCTGGGCTGCTTTCCTTGGGATTTCAATAGCTTTTTCTTCTTTTTTTGCTGGTGCAACTCTTCTACTCTAACAAGGCTGTCCCATGTGTCCCAAGGCACATGAGTCAGTAAAAACCAAAGGAAGGAATGCTCCACCCCTTCTCACTCCAATTTTAGCTCTTTTCCCCCCCTTCGTTTTCTGCTTTAGTTCATATTTTTCTCCTTTAATGTTTTTGTGGCAGTAGGAGAAACACCGTTCCCTAGAATGCATAATATGCTTAATTATAATTCTCCGTTAGTTCTCTAGGAAAAAAAACCCTACAGGAGAAATCAGTTTAATTAATGAGCATGACCAAATGCAGCCTTAGTTCTAATGCAGTATCATATATTATATGTCCAGTTGGGCAGTTGGTCTTCTTTGGGTAAAATGAACAGCGATGCAAAAAACCAGGGAGCTCATGAATCAATATTCTGAGTGCAGCTAACCCCTTTTGTATAGTTATTCTAAGCTTTCTACAGATTTTGATGACAACGTCGGTTCCCAAATACTGCTTTTGGCTTTGGTAACACAGGATCAGGCCTGCACAGCCCAGTAATAGGAAGCTATTGCTTGGCAGTACCAAGGGTTGTGCCACATGGTAAATTCATTAAGTAATTAAGGAAAAAACCCCAACCCTTAACTCCAGGATAGCTCTCAAATAGCCGTACCCAATAAAAATCCCCAGCGTGTGTGAATGACAAGGGTAGCAGGGTTTCATCTGAAAGTAAGATTTGGTGATTTAGATGCTTTTCAGAAGGGCTACTCTTCACATACTAAATTATTAAGGAAATATTATGGAACAGGATTATCAGGAAAGAAAAAAAATGCAGTGTGCATTAGCTAGCTTAGTCAGAGGAGGTTTTGCTGCATTCCTCATGCACGGAGATGACTCCCTCCCTCTGTAATTCCCTGTGCACTCCCAGTCCTCTGGAGACTGTTGGTGTGCATCATCCTTGCTCCACAGCTGAAAGACTGACAGAGGTTCAGGCTGCCTACCATTGCTGTATATCTCCTTGCATCTTTCTGCCTTTTTATAAAAATCTGTGTACCTTTCCAAATCCCATTCAGGCTGCATCCCCTGCAAGATGTGCTTCATTCCTGGCCCAGGCCAGACTGTTCACACTGGCACTGCCTGTACAGCACACAGGCTCCTAAAACAGTCTCCCCTTTCCAGTCCTGCTTCTTGTAACACAGTGAACTGTACTCTGCACTGAGCTGAGTTTTAACAAATTTCAGGCTGCCTTTCTTTCCCTTTCAATGCTCACTCTGCAGTCTCTATCAAAAGCACAAGTCATTCTTTTCTGGAACACTTGGTTACTTTTTTGAAGAGAGGCTACACTGATGTCCTGATATTCATCTCATACCAGGGCCAGTGGATCAAGAGGGGAAAAAAATCTGCAGACAAAACCAAAGCCTCTGTTTTACAGCCGAGGAGGGAATACTTCTAATCAAGAAAAAACACAGAAACGGTGGGGAAAAATAGAGAGATGGCCAGTCTTCAGGCCTAATTAACCACTGGTGTAAACAGATGTCGCTGCAATCAAGCCAGAAGACTTCAGGCCACCCACTAGTCTTGAGCACAAACCCAACACGAGCCTGAAAATCTTAACAACATGGGGCCGTCAAACATGCAAGCCACACACACTTCAGCACAAAGGTCACCACCAAGACCCCAGTGCTGAGGGACCACCTGCTCCTTGTCCACCAGGGGAGAGTTCACTGCTCTGGCTTACCCTGAGCACTACACAGACTACAACTCTTTCTTGAAGCAAAGCTACTCCTACAAATCTCTCAGTGAAGCCACACATTTCTGGAGCACAGATGCCCCCCACACTTCTCCTGAGCACTCCTGAAACCTGAAAGAGGCCTGGCTGCATAGGCAGGTTGGAATACGATTAACACTGCTCAACCCTGCTCAGATGCCAAAGGCTTGACAGACCAAAAGGGGCCACCAGTGGGCTGACCAGAGGCTTCTAGAAGTGGATGTTCCTGCTCAGATTTGTTGCATTAAAGCATTGTACAACAGTTACAATGAATTTGAGGCTGGGAGGGCACAATCGAAATGGTGTTGTGGCTACAGTGTTGATGTAGGATGTCACACAGCATTTCAATATGTGATGCATGTCACTGGAGTTTAGTATCTTTGTGCTCAGATGCATTACCAGAAAAAAAAAAAAAAACAAAAACCAAACTAACAAAAAGCTATTTCAATCCTTATTTATATGAAAACATGAGTTAATAGACAGATATCCAAATGAATGCATTCACCTATAGCTGCTTCCACTGGCTGGAATACAACCTGTAGAGCATATTAATGCTCCTATGCTGATCTACGGGCTTGGGCCTATTGTTTAAAACTAGTTTCTGCAGCTTCCTAGAGCCTCTAGATTCAAAGAATGCTTACCAAGATATAGGCTTGGTAATTCAAAGTAATTCAAATTTGCAATGATAAATCCTTCCTCTGGCTGTCCCAGGTGCAAAATTCTTTACAGACAATGTTTATCTGTACTCCTTTCAGACAAAGGTTTCTGAGGGTCTAATTTTAAGTAAACAGTAAGTGACCTACACCACTTCTTTAAAAAAAAAAAGCAAAAAGCCAAAACCAACAAACCCCAATAAAACAGAAGTTGAATCTGCAGGGCCAAATTTAGAAGAGGAAGAAAAAAAAAAAAAAAGGAGCTGGCAGAAAACCTAGCACAAGAACATCAAATGTAGCAGCATTAACTCCCACTGCCATTCTGTTCCTCTACAAATAATTGAAGATCATATAGAACTGAACTCATTGAGTCGATGCAGTGAATGCACAAATCTTTCTGTTTTAACCCTTCACAAAATGTGTGACTCCTTAGATTATGTGCAAAGAGAAGATTAAAAAAAAAAAAAAAGACTGAATGAGTACATCAGATGCTTTTGGTGACTATGCCTGTGGTAATGATTCATTTCGTCTTTCTACGTTCCCTAGTGCTAGCACGGCTAAGAGTCAGCAGAAGCTCATACTGTATATGCAGGTAAACAGACTGTGGGTGATGTCTGCATTTCTTAACTCTACCTAAAACCACCCCGTAACCGTCAGAAACGCATTTTATCTTTCTGAAGAAAAAAGGAACTGCACAAATTAATTTAGGTTCTCCTCTAACCTTTTTTTACGTTCTTTCACTTTAAAGGAAGCTGTTCACTTATAGTGACCATTAGCCAAAGGCTAAAAGAGGTTTACACCTAATTAGTATTCCCAAGCAAAGATGAAACACTAAATCACTGCAAACCCACCGAGTATTTAGGTTCTACCAGCAGGACAAAGAAAAAAAGCTGAAAATCCACCATTTATCATAACAGTCCCCTTCCTTTCACACCTTTTAATGCTCTCTTTCTTCCTTCCACAGTGGCTCTGGGGTGCTAATGTCTTTGAAACGTGGCAGGGGTCTGGAAGAGGAGAGGGGCAGCTCTCCTGTCTGATCACACCCATATGACATAGCATGCGTGGGCATTTGCAGGGGTGCAAAAGAAAACAGTAGCGAAAAAAAAAAAAAGGAAGAAAAAAGAGATGTCATGAGCAGGGATGGCATGGAGGTAGGGAAGAAGATGCTTCGTGTGGCATACAGCTCCCTGAAGCCAAAAGTGGTTTTCTGTGACAGCCATAAGCAGGTTGCTCAAACAGTAATAATTTTCCCCTTTTATTTTTATTTTAGCCTTGGTGAGGGGGCAAAACAGAGACATAATTGGAGTACAGAGAGGAACAAGCCAAGGGAAAGGAGCAGACCGAAGAAACAAGGAGGAAGAACTGCATTCCCCTTGATGGTGCTGCTACCGATTCCAGGGTCTTCCCTTGTTCGACCACTGGACAGCAGCAGGAGAAGAAAATAACACGAGGTGTATCAGTGAGGCTTTCCCTGCCTCTTCTGCCAGCCACAAACTTTCCCAGCGCATATGGGATTGGCAGAAGGCTCTCAAACCCCTCTCTCTGTTTCACAGAGATCACTTTCCTACAGAGGTTCAACCTTACAAACCAGTTTCTGTCAGGTTCATTTGTAGAAGGGAAGGTGCCAACGACTGAGCCATAACTCCTGTCTGTAGTGTGAAGTACTTGCCCACCCAGAGCAGCCAGCCCCAGGTACTGCAGAGAGAGGCACCAGCCCTTTTGCAAGAGCTGGGCAGAAAGAGGCACCCTCTGCCAGAGGCTCACAGCAAGGGACCAGCCAAGCCAAGGAGGGATGATTGTCCATCTGCTATCACTCATGCCGCAGCGCATTTTCTAATCATCCACACCCAGGGGACATTCCTAGTGTGACTCCTGCTAAGCAAAAAAGTCATAACAAACCTCAGTGACTTCGCTTGCTTACCTACTACCTACAGTAGAGTTAACCTTCATGTTAAATCTTTTTCTTTTTTTCTTCTTTTTTTTCCCCTCTGAATCTGCTCTTCTGCTAACTTTACTCTTGCTGGATGTTCAGTCCCTGCTGCAAGTGCAAAAGAAGTTAGGCAGATGTCAAAGTGCTGATAATTTGACTCCTCACACATACCCAAATACTATTCCCAAGCAGGTCAGCATATAGAAACTTCTTTTTCCTGGCAGTGCTCTTCAAAGGAAACTCTTCCTTCTCTGAGCAGCTGGGAAAGTGCAAGTGCCCATTCCTTACTTGAATTGTGGGGTTCATAGAAAGAGCTGTCCCCAAGAACATCGGTGCATTACTCTCGCCAGCAAAAAGAGAGGGCTGGTGTTCGATGGGTTTGTTTTCGTTTTAAAACCAGAACAACCTTAACCAAATCACCTCCGTTAAAAACTCACTGTCTTCCATGAGATGTTCAGGTGAAAGACCTCAGCCTCCCAAGAGCTTTTTGCTAGCTGCCACAGCTGATGTGGGCACAATAATGAGAAGGAAATTCATTTGTTGTTTTGAACTTCACTTTCTTTCATTTTAGTGAAGATTCCCCTTAAATAAATGGAAGTGGGGAGATCTTGGAATAAGCCTTAGCAAGTTTCAATCACACTTTTTCTTCTTGAAAGCGAGCCGTCATTCAGTAGCTAGGTGGTTCTAAATAAAGAACTCTAGTCAACAACAGGAAATAACTCCCACAGAAAAAAAAAGGCAGAATACAAACTCGCAGCAACTCTCGTACATAGCTCACAACGGCCTTTTGTTCCATGCACATTAAGTCCAAAATCTTTACTTTTCAGAACATGTTCTTACTCTAAGTAATTAAAACTTATTTTTAACTTGTTGCAAGTATGGATCCCTTCCTTGCCTTTCTCACAAAAAAGACACATTAAGAGTCAGAAAATCATAAGCTATTCCCATTTTCCCCCTCTCATTTAGTAAGTACGGACATTCTAGGAATGCCACATGATGACCAGGATTTTAAAAAGCTACTGATGGTGGGATTTTTATCTTTTTTCCCTTTTTCTTTTTTTTTTTTTTTTTTTTTTTGGCAGGGGGTGGTGCACTGTTGTGTTCTCAGCTGCCGTTTACATCCTTCACAACGTTCAAAAAACCACTGCAAGTTCAGAAAGTACAAAGCACCTGGTCTGTGGGAGGGGGATAAAGGAGAAACCACACACCTCTAGCCACTTTTTAAAAACTCGGGCTAGTGTCTAGAATCATCAGCTTTTAAATTACACAACACATCACAGGCCAATGACTGAGCACAGGCACCAAGCACAACATTCAAAAAAGCGCAAACAAAATCCCTTAAAGAATACACTGGATGATTCCTTCTGGGTTTGAAAAAGTGTGGTTTTAGTGTGCCAAGAGGGGAATTTTAAGATGGCTGCTGCTTGTTGGCTGCTATGGATAGGTCTCTGCAGGAGGTGGGAGAGCTTCTTTAGGAACATTGCTATCCTATCACTTGTGGCAAGTATCTTCTGGAACACAAACAGAGATATAGCAGATTTTAGTGGCCAGCTGATTCCAGCATCTCTCCATCAAATCACCTGACATGGCTCTGTCACATTGCAACTGAACTGTAAAACCAATTTCCATTCTAGAAATGGGTCCTGTTTGAATTATACAGCTGGAAGAATCAGGATTACAGTTCCAGGGTGGATTTTTGTCTCTGGAATATGTGAACTGGCTCAGTGTGCACATGTGTGCACTCTGTGTTCATGTGCACAAGCAACCATCAAAAGTTTACATGAAGAGCAAATCACATTTGCTTCCTAATGCACAATGAACACACAGGCTGAAGCAACTCCACATTCAAATCTAGCCCCAAATGGGTGGTTGTATTTTAAAGTCCTCAACAGTGGGTTCAAACCTGAGCTTGCAATTATAGCCTTTTCTTGTTTAGAAAATAGATGTCACTGCTGACAAATCCAGACTCCTTCTGAACTTTCAGAAAAGAATAAAAATCAATGAGGTAAAGTAGCTCCTAGAGCAGCTGTCCCACTGTCTCCCAGCTCTCACCCATTAGGTTAAATACTACAACAATTTCAGTGGGACCAGCACACTTTAAAAGATGTAGTCTCTCTGTCTTTTTCTCTCTCTCGCTGAATGATATTTCTGCCCACATGCACTGACACATACAGTGTCTAACAAGGCTGTGATTCATTTTCAGTTCTAGTCATGCTCACAAGTGATGCAGTGCACTAGCTGTGCCTTCAGGATCTGCGTAATTTAGCTTCATTTTCTCTGCCCCCACCCTGCATTAAGTGAAGTTCCAACAATGCCAAATCATCACCCACCAACTCCCCCTCCCACCTGCTTGAGGGATGTGTACAGCAGGAATCTGAATAATAATAATAATAAAATTAAATTAGTTTTTTTAGAAAGAGAGAGGGGGAGATGAGAGCTTGAGAAATATCATGAATTGTTAGAAAGCTTTCTAACAGTGAATAATGTGAGTGAATAATGATAATGGGATGTATACTACCAGATCACTGAAGCAGCTGTATCAGTCCTGAATCATCTCCCCATACATGTTAAAAGCAGCACTGTGTCTTGCATTGTGAATATCCTGCAAGTTCATGCTAAAAAGTGATTGACATGAATCCCTGATTTATAAAGGCAAACACCTCCTCAGCCTCTTCCATGGTAGCCTCGTGGTGACCATTCGCTGGTCCCCTGCCCCTTGCAGTCACTTTGACCAGGCGCGAATGTCAGCGGGAGCCGTCGGCACGTCCCAGCTGCAAACCTCCTGCACCCAGTGGCCACCATCCATCATGAATTACACACAGTGGTTTTGTGATACAAATTACAAGCTGCTTCTGAGCTAAACTCCATGTATTTGAGGCATGAGGCCAAGCTTGAACAAAGTGAAAGACAGGCTTTTTATTTGATAAATCTCATTATCTCGCTGGCATTCAAAATGCATCTCAGACACAGAAATGCATCACAAAGTAGTTCTCTAGTTACTTGGAAGAGCCAAGATGCCTTAACATGTAAGTTAAAAGGTGTTTACACTCCCACCACACTAACATTCCTAGCTCTCCTCCACCTTCAACCTGGAACTATGTTTTGATGGAACAGAAAACTTGATTTTCTAAAGAAAAACAAGTAAATCACATTTCTTCAGGAAAGATCCCCAGACAAAAGCAAGTCACTGAAGACTCCTTCTAGCAGATCTTTGCGATCTGCATGATTTCCTTAATCCCTAACCAATGACACAGGATGAAAGGAATTAGCACCAAAAGCTAGAAGGTACTTCAATATTACAGGTGTAATACTGAGAGGGTCACTGTCACCACAGAGTTACAGTGAACTGAATGAACACATATCACCTTTCTTCCTTTACATGAAATATCTATGTGGTGAGAGCTTTGCATAAGGCAGGCACATCCTCCCAAGCTAAGCAGCCTCTCCTATTGCTGACCCCCATTCATGACCACCATGAGCATGCCAGAGTAGGGATTGAATTCCCTACTTGCTGTAGACATCTCCTCCTTTTCCTCACTCCCTCAGTTTGGCCATGCAGCTCACCAGCCCACTTGCTGGCATGTCCTCACTTCAGGTCCTGTAAAGAAAGAACCCAAGAGGACACCAGAATTTCAGGCTACCCCAGGCTTGTCCAAGCCTAACGGCTGGGGGAGGTGGACTTCGTCTCTCTGCCTTCCCATCAACATCCTCTTTTCTGCCAGGACAAGCCTGGGCTAATCAGGAGCCGTAGAAATACATTTCCTCATGGTCATTTGTTCCCAATCCATTCTCCTCCTAAGAAGCTCCCAACTATATCAAAGCAATGAAGGAGTGATTGCAGCTAGGGAAGGACTGGTCTACATTTCTGATGTGTAACACACATGACTGAAGGGACCAGATCATCCCATGAGGCTGGTATCATGAAGGGCTCCAGGAGCTCTGAAACATTTGCAGGAGGGTAATTCCTGGGGCTGGATACTCTTTGGGAGTAACGGGTCAGGCAAGGAAAACAGTGGACTGTCATTTCAGCAGACGGGCTACTGCCTCATTTCACAAATTGAAGAAATGAAACACAGGGAAACTACGGGCTGGCTTATTGTGGAAATTAAAGTCAAGGCCATGTGTTTTGATTTCTAGAGCTCTCCACACAAGTCCAGCCTTCCTCATCCACGAAGTCATGCTGTAAACATCCTCAAGGCAGGCCCTGCACCTCTCATTTGCTTTATGTCTGTGGCTTCCAATCTTCCACAGTTTGCAGATCCCTTCACGCTTTCCAATAGGGCTGTGCATTTAAACCTGCTGACAACAGGCTTGCTTTCCCTGGCTTTCCTGCACATCTTGCACGTTGCTCGTGGATCCTTGTGAGTCTGTTCTCTGTGCCCTCTGCAGATTCCTATGTGCCCCTCTCTTCCTACCGATCCCTACACACCACAAGAGCCAGCAGCAGGCATTTTCAAAGTGGCCCTAACTCTGTCTAGTTGCCCTAATTCGAGACAAAAGCACAGAGCTTCCCTGTCATTTCAGCATTTCGCATCTCAAGGTATGGGAGCTGTTGATCTCCCACATGAAAATGCATTATGCTGTCAGCCCAGCCTAAGGGCTGTTATTTAATTTACTTGAGGAGGTAAGTGAAAGCCCCTTCATGCAAATGCTTACAATGTGATCTGGAAAACAGCAGGCGTAATTAGATAAAATGGCAGCAAAGCCCACCAGGGAAATAATGTTAATTCATGAGGATTTTCCTCTCCACCTCCCTCTCAGCAAGGTTTGAAGCCAAGGAGGGGAGGAAAAAAAAATAAAAGAAAAAACCAGAATGCACCTCAATGATCTATCAAGTAGAAAAACAGGACAGCAACCAGTGAGGTCATCTAAAAGATGCCTCTGCACGACACCCCTAGCAGGACTGGCAGCTCATGCTCCTAAGTGATGCAGCACTGAAAGCAAAAATTGCTCTGTCACTGTCATAAGTTAATCTGAGTAAAGACATAACGAGCCATCACCCCTAAACTTCACGTCATCTCCTGACCAAGGCCTAGCCAGGCCATGCAGATTTGTCACATGGGAACATCACTGCAGCCCCCCGCCCCCACCAACAAAAACAACACCAGAACTCTTCTGCAAGTCTTGAAAGAAGATCTGGCATTTCCAACCCACTCATGAATTCTTTCCCTCAAAAATATTCAGGAAAGGGCTCTGACCAGACCGTCACAGCATTGGTGGTAAGGGCATCGCGAGGACACCCCGATCTCAGCACATGGGACACTGATCCGATGGAGAGAAGCTCTCCCTGTGACCTCAGGAAATCACAGCTCTGTGTTTCTGCTGCTGTTGCTGCCGCCTTCTCCCTCCCACCTAGAAGCCAGCCAGGAAAGCCACCTCCTGATTGCTGACCTGCCACTTCCAAAATGGATTCCAATTAGCCAACTCACTCACGGCTATTAGGAAAGAGAGACATTTTTTGTTGTTGAGTAATTACTCCTCATGAAATGGCTTACATCCCTAGTTGATTAGGTCACAACACACTGTGAACAAATTGATGTAACAGAGATATCTTTAACCTGATAAATTAAGGCATACTTTCTCAATATAGAAAGCTTAATTGAAGCCGTGCATGGGGTATTTACCAACGGCATCTAGAAACAGAATTGTAACATGCGCAAACAAACAACAGTTGAGATACAAAGTCAGCAGCCCGTACACACCCAGCACACATATTTATTGGAGGGGAAAAAAAAAAGCTACTTTGTCTGCTTACTGTGAGGATAGTAAATGACTCAAAATGAACAGAGTAGTTTGACATCAGCAGTTAAATATGTAAAGGCAAAATTCAGGTGGCACATGTGAAAGAAAAGAGATTTTGTTTGTTTGCTTCCCTACATACTTTCTCCCAACTATCAGAGGAAAAGCCTTTTTCTTTTTTCTGGTCAGGGAAATTGGTGAAGCAATTAGAGATATACAAAGTTTATAGAAAGCCTGAATAACCACACAGTAAGCATGCCACAGCGAGGGTTCCCAAAATACAGCCTGTGAAGTCCCCCGAGAAGAATCTTGAAGTCAGCCTGGCTTGTATTGCAAATAAGTTTGATTACATTTTCTCTCCCTTCACCAAGTCCTAATCTTTAGGGTTCCTCCACAAATAAAACTTCATCTGCCTGGAGAACAGCAGCTCCTCCACCATTTCTATCAATGTCATCTATTGCAGTACACTGGTTTATTTGAAACCAAACCAAATTGCCCAAGCCCATAAATACCAACTGCTTCCTGATTTTGGGACTTGCCCATCTATTAAAAATGAAGCCGTTCACTTTACAGACCATGGCCCTAATCTTTCAAACAGTTTTGCCTGTGCTTAGCAGGAGCATACGAGCACTTTGGTCCAATGTAAGCATTTGTTGAAGTGAGGCCAATGTTTCCTGTTGTAGTTAAAAGCACATTATACAGTTAGGCTGGAAAAATACGTCTGTGACACAAAATCAACCCTTCTCTTCCCATTTCAGGATGAGGGGGTCGGGAAAGCAGTCTCAATGTAAATATATGTGACAAGGGCCCGGGTAGAGGGAGTGCCATGAACAGCTTTATACTGTGCTGGCTTTCTAAGTCGGGAAACCAACTGGGTGTCATTTAATCTCCCAGATTAAAATCACTTAGCGAATATTGTATTGTTTCAGTGCTCTCGCTGTCAGCGCAGCGTTGGGGGCCTCGCCGGCGCTCGGCTGCTCTCTAACTCACCACTAATGAAACCTCGTGCAGGAGCAGCTGCCGGAATCTGTGTCAAACTGCATCTGGCACCCATCTATCTTCCAGCCATCTAAATTCACCTCTGAAATCATACAAAAGCAGCCGCAGAGCTCCCTGCAGCCACTCCAACACACCCGGCTTTGTCTCATCAAGCCTGTTAAGCAATTTAAAGCAATTTATTTTTTTAATTTGCCTTGTGTTTTACAGCGGCAGCTTTCACAAAAGCAGTGAAGAAGTTAAGAAAAAAATTGAAGGGAAGGAGGGAGGGCAAAAAGTGCCCCCTTTTCTTTTTTTTAAAAAAAAGGAAAAAAAAAAAAGCCTGTCAAGCTCTCAGTAGACTATCATTAAACCAGTTTTGGCTGAAACTGTATGTTTAGGGGTTTTCCAATGGAGACACTCTGGTGCCTGCAACACTCAGACAGGGAGGGGAGGCTTCTATACAATTGTTGAATTGTTGTCATGGCTATTAAATATGCTGTAGCACAAATACCCAACAGGGCTAAAGGTTTGTCGTGTATTGGCTCTGGAGAAGTATCAAAAATACCGGTATTAACTAGCAGATAACTGAGTTATACAAACACTGAATAAAAAATTCAGTCAAAAGTTTTAAAAGGTTTATTAACTTCACTCCAAACCCTCACCCCCTTTGCTCCCCTCACCTCCCAATTGGGGCTTAAAGTACTCTGTAAATTAAAAAAAAATTACATTTACTGTAGCATTAATTTGACCGAGTCTCCTCTAACGTTTGGGGTAAAACTGTCTCTTCTCTCTTTGCATTTTCTGCAGAGGACAGGAGTTTTGCTCCACCGTCTCGTTAGGCTCATGAGTGGCAATTTGAGAGAGTGGCACAGTAAAGCCATGACTTGCTGACTAAAACAGGTCAATAAAAAACAGGCTGGTGACTGAAATTGAAACTTCTCATTTCTCTCAAGAAAAGGGTGTATTGTCAAGATAGAGTCTAGCATGTCTATTTAGCAACTTTCAGAGCAGCAGTGCTCAGCACAGCAGCACCACAAGCTTCCCGGCGCGAGAGGAGGGGACATGGCCCCTGGCACAGGCACAGCCCCAGCACCCGGCCAGGCCCCGCCGGGACAGACGCTGTCCTCTCCCCGCCAGAGCCCAGCCAGCTGCCGGGAAGGAGCATTAAAGAACACGGTGTGCAGAGGGCAGGGGATGTGCTGGGCTCCCCTCCCAGGCTGAAGTTGTCCATCCAGCCAAACAGGTCATGATCCAGGTCTCAGTGACATCCAGCCGTATGGCATGGAGGACTCCAGGTGAGTGTGCCAGGCCTTCCGTAAGGGCAGTGGTGGGTGAATTTGGAAGGCGTTTCCTAGACTGAACGCTGCAAACCGCGGAAGGAGCAGGAGAAACAGGATCTGTCAACCCATCTAATTAAGGTGCATTTTCCCCACGCAGATTCATACACATCTCTCCAGGCTACAGGGCCCTCATTTCTTGCCTCAACTCAAGACAGACTGACTGTATTTTGCATTTCTATGACAATTTCTTCGCAGCACTTCTCAGGAAGAAGCACAACATACATGTCCTGTGAAAATGATCACATGCTCACAGATACCTCTGTCTCTGCTGCTAATTTCATTGTGCCAATCCGCTGTGCAGCTAACCTTTTGCAGCAACTGAAATAATCTGAAAAAAAAATGGAAGCATGCTCCTTTCCTGTGTGCTTCCCAAAGTAACCATTTCAACAAGAAATCGCATTCTTGAGCAAAGGCTACCAGTCCAACTGCTGGCATTGCTGCTCCTCTACCTACTAACAAAAAGGAGATTTGGATATGCCCTGCATAGGGTCACTTTATAGGGATGTCCAAAATGAAACTACCAGTGCTAAGAGGCTGAGTGAGTATCCTGGGCAGTCCCCTCTAGTCCCCAGCTGAGCTCATCAGCAGCACTGACAACAGCCCCAGGATTGTGGCCACCAGGAAAAGCCACAGAGATCGACAACTCATTTTTTACAGGCCAATAGGCTGGCCTCTGGGCAGCAGTGGAACAAGTCAGCATAAAGGTGACAAAGCTCTGTATACCATTATAAATCATCCAAATCAACCAGCAGAAAATCCGTGCACTGATCATGTTAGTTTATACCTCCTCTTTTTTTTTTTCCCCCTGTGTAAACAGCGTCTTTTCCCCCATCAACTCCCAAGGCCCATCTGGAGGTATCACGAGGGGCGTTCTCACATCCTGCTCCCTGAAGAAGCCAGTCCTGCTCGCCAAGCGCTCACCAACGTCATGCCAAGTGATGACGCAAGCCATGACTGTTGTCCAGGTGGTGGGGTGTGACCTATTTCTGGGCTACAGGGGTTTGGTTTGGGAGGAATGTGCAATGTCTAGTGATGGAGGTGGGAAGAGGAGCAAATTGTTGTAAGAAAGTCAGGAACTGATCTTATATCCTACGTATTGGCTCTGTGTTTTAAGAGGGAAGTAAGAGGCCAAAACAAAAGCAGTGCCACAGTCTCAAGATCTTAACATCAATCTGGAGTGGAAGTCAGAAGGAGAAAGCATCCCCATGGTAGGAAGCAGAAACTTTCGCTGCTTACAGAACTAATATGTCCCCAAAATCTGGTTTCCTTAACAGTACATGGCATCAAAAGGAGAAATACTTTAAAGAGACAAAGGCATTTCACTCCTCCCCTGCCTTCCAACAAGCACATTAATTCAAAAACAACCTGTCCAGCACCACTACCAGGTGTCTCAGGTTTTATGCATGTATAAGCTGTCCTGTAACTGGCACAAATGTTCATTTACCAAGTGGAGTATTTCTTCAATCATTCCACTCTGACGATCTATCAGCAACCAAATGAGCTCCGTAGCAACAGGGTAAATTTTCACAGCTAATTCTCCCTCTTGCAGGATTTTCTTTGGCATGGGGCTGAAGCATTGTTGGTTTGCTTGTCACTTGACGATTTTGCCATACTTTAGAGCAGCTCTGCTGACCCAAAAGGACACCAGCACTGTCCTACACAAACAAACAGTATTTCAAAATTTACAGCATGGCCCTCAAGTTGCAGTCCAGAGGGCACCCCACCGAGGTTGTGAAGAAAAGGGAAGCAAATGCACTTGATTTGCACAATGCACAGCACTCCTTTAATTAAAGGAGACTCTCAGTTGGTCTATACCTACTTTCCTGAAATCTTTGGGGCCTTCCAACCCTCCCAACCCCTTCATCCATTAGGGAATTCTCTGCAGATACCTATCCTAGCACTTCGTCTGGCATACATACAAGCCTGACAGAGCCGTAGTTGGTTTGTATGATGTGGCATGTGCACACTGCCTATCCAGAAAACAAACAAAACCTCTCCAAAATACCCCATTCCCTCTATTGATCATGAAAAACTCATTTCCAATTTCCAGGAACTCCTAGAAGAGCAGGCAAGTCTTGGTGCCTACATCCCTTAAATATAATTTGAGGGGAATTATTGTTTCAATAACAAAGGGAAGCATTTTTTTAATGGGGAAAACCAGAAAACAGAAGACAGCTTCTTTATATCAGGTGCTGTGTTCATGTAACGAGTTTTTCTGTGGTGTAATAGTTTTCAAAACAGGGCAGCCAAGAATTGCTTTTTCCAGTTATCTATAAATCAGGGCTGGAGAGAAAAGAAACAGTTCCAGAGTGTGGTATGCATCAGTCTGAGCAATCACTCCAGCAAGTCATGCAGGTAAACAGCTACACAGCATCAATTAGCAACACAAAAAAAAAAGAGGCCATCTACAAACCGGAGTACAGAAAAAACAAAAGCTTACAACTTTGCCAACCAGCCACTTCTCTGTTTAAAGAGAGGGAAAAGGGAGCTACCTCAGATTGTAGGGGTCATCAGAAGAAGGCACAGAGATCAGAGCATGGAGCAGTACAGACAGAGCAAGGGACGAAGCCTCCTGAAAGGAGAGGAAAATAAGAGCTAGAAATTGGGCAGGAGGCTTGCAGGCAAGTATGAGATAAAACAGTTATATACATATATATATATATACACAGCTGCAAACTGGCACAGAAAGAGCTCCAAAGCAAGGAGGTGGGGAGGGAAAGGCAATGGGAAGAGGAGGATCTAGACTTGATTATGGCAGAAAACAGTTTGGGGGCCTTTTTTTTCTTTTCCCAAATTCATCTGGATAAAAATAATAAGGACTGAAGTGTGAGTCCAAGAGGCCAAGGATGGGAAAATTTACCACACTAGAAGCAAAAGATGACCCAGTTTGGACAAAAGGTTTAAGCAGAAGAAAATCAAGAGGAGAGACGGAAGCCTGGAAACTTGTGTAGAGAAGATAACAGCAGGATTTAGCAACCATCAGGAATAGGAAGGGGGATGGGTAAGGAGAGGGGAGTTAAAAACAACAGAGTTGCAGCTATGTTTCATGGCACTAATTCAGCAAAGAAACAGCCTCAAATGGATGTAAACAATGGACTATTCATTAGGGGTTTCATTCCCTGCAACCCAGCAAACTATTGTCTGCAAGTTTTAAATACTCCCTTCACACACACACAAACTAAATTACAGAAAATGTGAAACATCAGATAATCTCAACAACGTGTCTCAAAATCACTGCCGTCAAGCATGCACTATGCTTGGCAGACTCTTCTTCCAACCATCTGCCAGCACGTGGAGAAAAATAAATAATTAATACACATCTGGGGTCAGACCATGAGCTACAGCACCCAGCCTGAAACTCATGCCTGAGTAAAGGACAGGCAGCGACTAACAGCACATGTGGATTGAGCTCTAGGGAGCCTTTCTAAGCTGTCCCACCCTAAGCATCCTGTCCACCTTGCCACAGGAGCTTCCCACACTGACAGACGATGATGTGTGCTTCTATCCCACACTACCCATCTGACACAGCAGCTGAACAAGCAATTCAAAGTTTGGGGCTGCATTTTCAGTTGCAGAAGGTTCAAATTTCTCCCAATGCCACTGTTACAGTAAGGGACAGCTTGGACAGGTAGAGAATATGTTTGATATCTGTATTTGCTCATCTGAGCTTCATCTGTTAGAGATCTCCAGTAACACTCCTTCCTGAGCACCAGGGTACACAACAGGGCATGCAGGTGTGATCCAAACATCCTTGTCTTGTTCTCAAAGATGATTTGGCTCTTTGGACTGCCCCAGAGCAAGCCTCCAATCCACAGCCCCTCAGAGGGAAGGGGTTTGTGTTTCCCAGGAAAGGGCTAGCAACCATGGCAAGCATCTGTAAGGGCAGGATGGAAGAAGAATCAGGTAGCTTAGGCCTCCTTTTTCCTCATCTATATGAAGGCATCTGCATAAAGGACCTTCCACAGTGTGTCCTTCCTGTATTCACAGGCAAAGGCTCAAAGGACCTATCTAGTCTGCAAAGCTGCCGAGCACAGGCTGTACATCCTCACTCAGCATCTCTCATGCCTGGTAGGATGTGACCTGTCTTTCAGGAATCTGAAACTGCGGGGAGAAGCTCCTGACAAGAGAGTGTCTCACAGCTTTTCTTCTTCTTGCCCAGGTCCAAAGGTACATTAGCACAGTGATTCTGCTCATTGTTACACCACACTGCTCCCACCAGGAATTACACAAACATAAGGAGACCTTGGACTCTCTTCAGGTTTTCACCCAACTTCTTCAAACGCCTACAGTTTGCACTGAAGGTCTGTGGAGATGAGGGACAGAATCACAGAATCTGTTGAGTCAGAAGGGACCCTCAAGGATCACAGAGTTAGTTCAGTTCCTGGCCCTGCACAGAACCATCCCCAAGATTCACACCATGAGAAGGGACGAGTCTTTTCTTATCCTTAGTTTTGGACATATGGGCAACAACAAAGCACCTAATTTTGTTTTGTCTGTTATCCGGAAGTGCTGTGTGTTTCACTGAGCAGCAGTGGAAGCACGCAAACAACACACAGCCCACAGAGGGAAAAACTGGCTTGGAAAAGTGGCAGGAGGGGAAGAACTTGACAGTTTTAATTCCATTTATGTCTTTCATAGTGCATGGACTCTCTTTGTTCATGCTACACAGTGCACAAGCAGCACACACAACAAATCACTGCCCACCAAACTGGGAAAAATAAAGACAGAAAAGCTGAAAATACAGATTTATTTATGGTTCCCCTCTGATCTCAGTACGCTTCACATTTAGGGGTCATGGAGTATCTCAGTATAGCAAACACACACTGGCAACTACTACAGTTTAGGGACACCTTCACAACTGCCACATGGGCAGCAGGAAACGAAATCCTTGTGTACAACACTGAAATTCCCCTTTCCAGCTCTCTGAAAAGCCCCCAAGGCTGCCCCCAAAGGCAGCCTTTGAGGTTATAGGAGACAAGTCACACAGCTTCTGCAGCTCTGTATGTGTTTTAATTTTAACCTAAACTTTCAGTGGGAAGAGAAGACAATTTCTACTTCTTTTCACTGTAAGGATACTCAACAAAATGTGAACTAAAGGTTGGGCAGAAAAACTGATGAAGCACAGAGAACGGGTGTTGTAAGTCACGTGTGGTCTCCAGCATATGGGTAACAGTCACACTTAAATAAGGAAATCAAATGTCAGTCCACTACTACCCTGTCCAAAATTAATCTCTCTACTGATTCCCAAGAATATCCAGCTTCAAAAGCTGAGTGCCTGCTCACAGGAACAGGCAGACAGTAGAAAACACATACAGGGAAATAACTGGAGTTTGTTCTGTTCCTCTTTTACGCAGTCTTTTTTATTAAGTACTTTTCACTGAGCTGTACCAGAAAAGGAAGCAGGAGAGGAATGGGGCAGAGGGAGGAGGGAAGGGGGAAATATAGCATTTCCCATCAGCTCTACCAAAGGAAAGGCATGGTGGGGAAACAGAAGAGCTGGCTGCAGATCATTCCCAGCCAGACAAGTGCAAATGAGCCACAAAAAGGACTAACACATGAAGATCAGCAAAAGGAAAACCAGCACACAGGGGAAAGACCAAGAGAATACATAGGAAAGGAAAAGAGGGTGAGGAGGCTCTTCTGGTGGGACAAACTACTGAGGAAACGGCCAAACACACACCACCACTCTAACAATCAAACAGAAGCAGCTGAAGGTTTGAAGAAAGCATCCTAACAGAGGAGAAGAGGTTCTGTCTGAGAAAAAAACCATGGTCTTGAAAACCCCAACAAGAAAAGAAATGCTAGATAGGAGGTGATAACGAGAAGGCAAAAAAAGAATACAGGAGTTTGGCTTTCTTTTACACACTGAAATCTCCACTCAACTAACTTGGAGAGCATCAAATCACAATTTCAGCAAAAAAGAGCCAAGTTTGAATGAGCCAGCCCATAAAGGATATTTAGTCACCATCTCTAATCAGCCTCCTATCACAATCAAGGACATGCCAAATATCTGAAGTAGACTAGGTTTAAAAACTAAAACAGTACCAGAAATAGTAACAATTCCTGGCTGAGTCACATTTTAAGCTACACACATTACCCATTCAAAGGAGTTAATCTGAACATTGTTATTGTTGAAACTTGTTGGTTTGCCTTATTTTGGTAGCTCAGATGAGTAGGAACAACATTTCCTGTACTACGGACGAGATACTTTTTGATCGTTACAGGGTTTTTCCTTCCTCCTGTTTCCCAGCCTTCAAACACCTCTTTCGGTGGGAACTTTCCTTGCAGACAGTGTCCTTCCCAAGGACAGACCTAGAGAAAAGATGACTTTCCTCAGAGTTTTAACATAGACATGGGGGCTGATGAAAATGATCACTTGTGTATGCACTGTGTAAGCCAATGAAGCTGCAACCAAATGTCTTCACTCTTCCTCCTGTAACTTGATACCTGGCTTTAGCGATCCCTCCAGCTCTTGAATTAGGAATGGAAAATATGAGAGCTCTGTTTCACAGCAAACGTTTAGAGACAGGGGAAGGAAAAAAAAAAAAAAAAAGACATACTAGGGCTACTTGCAAATGGTATTTGCCTTACACTGGACTTAAAGACCTGACAACACAACATGTAGGCTCTGTGCACTCACACTTACTTATGGGCACCCCTGCTACAAAGCACTCCCCAGCCCTGCCAGAGCTGGTGGTTTGAAGCCTGACCCCGAATCAGGCCTAAAGCCTGATTTCTAAAGCAAAACCCTTTACTTTGTACCTCTCTGCTCCAACTGCTCTGGGTGCAAATAATGGCATTTGAAAGCAAACAGCTACTGCTAGTGCTGAGGGAGCAAGCTATTAAAAACTCCAATAGATGTTTTTGTGCATAACTGCAGTTTGTCGTGAGAGTAAAACAGGATGCTGGGCTGAAAGTGTTATGAAAATGGTGTCCCTAATCGTCACACTCATTTCCAAGTCCTTTGAAAAATATTTTTAAAGCATCTGTCTAGTTATATCTCTTGTTGCGTGCTCTCAGCCACAAATTGGCAAATTTCAAATCCCAAAACAGAGCACAAGAACCCTTCCCCAAACACGAGCTCTCTCAGCACTTTGTGGTATCCCTGGCCTTCCCAGACTGCTCTCGTGCAGCAGGAAAGGGTATAGTGTGCTCGCAGGCTCACCAGGAAAAACCTTTTCCCTGAGCATTGTGGCTCAGCCATTTCAGTGACACAATTAGAGCACTTGCCAAGGAGCTTGCATCATGTAACATGCTGCGAGGCTTTTCACGGCAACACAGCTCGCAAGCTTCCCTTCGGGGGCCCATCCCCGAACACCCTGCTGCAAAATGCTGCAGCTCCCAACCCCCGCCAGCTTCTCCCACCTCCACAGGAACAGTAGCAGAGATCCTGCACCTCTTTTGCTCTTTCAGCCCTGCGGAGCTCAGTTTAACGCTGCCTTCCAGTGTTTACAGGGAAGGATGACTGTCACCTCTCAGAATATCACCAGTCGTCTTTGCAAGAAGGTTTTGATGTAAATCAGGTAGGAAAGTGACAGAGAACCAGCAAAACCACTTTTGCTGTGCTCTGAAGACTATGAATTTGTGGTACTACTGCTTGTTTGACAGAGGTCAGATTCTAGCTAATGCAGGATTAAATTCTGTCCATGGAACCATATGATGCTAATGGCAGGTAGTGCTGAAGAGCCAGGTGGAAAAAGCTTCTTCTGATTTACAGACTGGTGACAAGATTTCTAAAACAACTGGCTATAGCCATGCCATGCCATGCATCAATAAAGCTGGAGCTTTGCTGGGATGGTGAGGAACAAGCAGTGTGCACTGCGAACTAAAGTGTACAAAAACACAGCAAATTAAGCAGTTTGTTCCTGAGCTGAGGTTTGTAGAGATCTGATGAGCTGCAGGATATTGGCTCTCCATCTTGCTTCCAGCTGCTTCTACAGATGTCCAGGCTCCTCACTGCCAAGAAGAGCTAGGAGGCTAGTGAAAGCAGCTGGAAGAGAAGGAGGTGGAGGAGGAGTCAGGCTTGCACCCTCTGGGGAGGGCACAAAGAGGAGGAGGGAAGCAGGCACTGCCCACACACACTCTACAACTCTGGCTGAAGGTGCAGACCACTGGGAGAAGGCGTAATGTCCACGGAGAGGGGAATGACAACTTTGGAGTAATTTTTCTTTTTTTTTCTCTTTTTTCTTTCTTTTTTTTAAGGAAGCTAGGGAAGAAAATTAGGTCATTGAGTAGCATCTCTGCAAGAATGTGGGAGCAAGGAGGGCAGAGATTCAAGAAAGAACCAACAAGGAGAGGGAGAGAGTCAGAGAATCAGAGAGAAAAGTGATCAAATATTAGCAGTGTATGCAAGAGCAAGAGAATCACTGAGCAGATGGGAGGAGGGAAGAAGAAATGATTAATAGAGAGTGTGAGGCCCTTCCCCCTCCCTCAAGCAGGACTAATCACGTGGAGGACAGCTAAAATCTTACTTCCTAATATTGCTTTGCTGCAGTAGCTGCTACATGATGGAGGAGAGGAAGACCATCCCCAAGACAAAAATCTCCCTAAAAGATGGGAACACACCCCTCGCAACAACACAACCATGATGTTTTGGCTGCTGGTACTAAAGGGACATCTGTCAGGATGGGTCTGTCATATCCTGAGAGCTGATACCTGGTGCTCCTGCAGGACCACCAAGTCCTGCAGTGAGTCTAAAGCTGCATTCCTGCTTTCACCCTGATAACCTCTCCTGCCTTCAGCCTTAGAGAGGAAAATGACTGGCCTTCCCATGCAAGCCAAATGCAAATGTTCAACTTCCCTACACCAGGAGCCAAAAAATCTCACTGCCTCACGTCAGAGCACATCTCTGACCAAGCATTTGTGGGGCAGCACCTGGACACGAATGCGCTGCCTCCGCAGCACAAAAGCACAGGGTGAGCTTTGCCATTACAGCATCGATCAGAGGTGCAGGTCAGCTCTGCAGCTGCCCTGCTCTCCTCGACTCACTGGGCTATAGCTAGCTCTCCTGCAATGGGAAACACAGGCTCCCTTTCCACTATGTGTTTCTCAGGCTTGGCCATCATAAAGCAGGAGAGAAGGGCCATTGCCACAGAAACAGATCCAGATAAATACTTTTGCTAAAAAGAGGCTCCCATGGATTTCTGGTGACAGCCTGTCACTGGGACTGCTCTACACAAAGCTCCCACAAGACTCAAGTACACAGTCCTCTTCCTGAAATATATGCTAAACAGCTTATTCCTTCCCACGTTTTACAGGTGCTAACATCTTCATCCATCCCCTCACTTTTTTCTTCCATGGACTGAGCAACCCCAATACCTACACTTTCTCTGTATAGGTCACGTCTGCTAAATCATCCATTCATGCTATTTTCCTCCTTTTTTTTTTTTTGACCCACTTTTGAGTTGTTTTGCTGTTTTTAAAGGCTGTGAGCAGAAAACTGGTTCAAGACTCCAGCTGAGACCTCACCAAGCTGAGCTGAGTGGAAGGATCACTGTACCCTTTTGGTTATAAACCTCAGCTTGCCTTTTTCACAACTGTACGAGGCTGGTGACTCACAGACAGCCTGGAATCCACCATTAACTTCATCCCCCCTCTGCAGAGCTGCTGCTCAGCCAGCCATCTCCCATTCTGGGTCTGGGCAGCCCATTATTCCCACCTAAGATAACAACTTTGTGCTTGTCTTTTTCTGAATAACCTCTTATTTTTTCTAAGTGATTTCTCCACTTGCTCAAGATTTTAAATCCTAACCCTGTTCTCAAGAAAACTCAGAGCTCCTCCCACGTCAGTATCATTTGCAAGTGTAATCAGCACCCACAGCAGAAAAATCCCCACTGTGTGTCACTTCTGGGGAGAATGCACAGGAACTGACCACTGTGGACACAAACTGGTCCTAGAGTGTTTGTGACATTGCACCCCACAACGTCCAGTACCCAGAATTTGGCTGGGAGTAACCTGCGAGTCACGATAAAAGTGTGGAAGACAAAGTTGTTGGAGGTATCATGCAAATATGCTCTGCTCATGATGGACCACTGCGCTCTGCCACAGGACACAATAAATATAATTCAGATCAAGTGTCATGCTGCTATTTAACCCAGTGTGAGAGAGATGACTGCAGCTGATTTAAAAAAAAAAAAAAAAAAGGTGCAAAAGCCTCAGCAAGACAAAAGTGAAAAGGAGCATTTGCCTGACCGTGATGGTGGAGCATCCAGCAGAACTGTGATGCTTCCTGCAAGAAACAGGCATGTTCCCCTAAAAACTTTCACCAGCAAGCATCACTCCTTCAACAGTATTCATCAAAGCTATTTCAAACCACACAAGACATCTTTTCCACCAGATACAGCTTCTTTCCAGGGCTTTGACACTACACTATGATGGCAAATATCTTTACACTGATATAAAGTGAGCAAAAATTCAACTGTGACTAGAGGTGAGGAGGCAAACATATGCAGAAGGGGTGGCTGTGTTTGCCTCAGACAGCTGACCTGGAAGAAAGGACCTGAAGATATTTCACACCCAAGTTCTGGTCACTGTATATAGCTCATGGGCAATATGGCAGCAGCACACTTTAATCCCAAGCAGTGTTTAAGGGCAGCAAATTGCAGCTGTCCTATGGGACACCACTTATTAATCCTGTAGCAAAACATACTGGGCTATAAATTCCATCAATTGCCCACTATTTAAAGAAATTAGTTCTCTTTAGAAGAGGAGCATGCTGTTATAAACACACCTGACTCAAGTTCATCTGATCCCTCCTCCATCTATGCAGGTAGAAAGACTTTTGACTTTACACTGGGAAAAGCAATGCTCAAAATTTGACATGTCCTTTTACTCCCAGTGCCGACGCAAAAGACAAAAAAGAACAGAACCTAGTCTGCGTTTGCTGTTTCAGATTTGAATCAGTAGCACATGGGAACAAGCCCAAATGCCAGGAAGGTAAGGAAATCCTGGATCCTAGAGACCTCCAGCAGAAAAGTATCTGGTCATAATGCCAGCCAGTGGGGACTTCAACACTTTCCTTACGAATAAAAAGCCTTTTTTAGTAGAGTATATGGCAGCAAGATTGCCAAGAGATTATGCATAATCACAGCACTGCAAACCTTTGCTTTGGACAGTTTTAGCCCCAGAATGACCAACTCCTACCTCTGAGGCCAGACGGTGCAAACACTGGCAAACTAAACAGTACCCATGGTGTTCTGAAAGATGATGATGGTGATAGTCTAGAAAGGCACTGCAAAGAGACCACTGAAAGCAATGAGAATGTATTTTATTTATTCTTTTATGCCAGATCATTTCAAAATTGCTGCAGGAGATTGCAGTAGAGACAAATTTAAAGTTTTTGTTTGTTTATTTATTTCTATTTAGGGTAGAGCAGACTCACCAAAGGAAGGCTACACAGTAGGGGAGGGGAGAAGAAAAAAAAAAAAAAGTTCCATACTCTCCCTCATTTTTTTTGAGGATTTCTTTCCTAAGCTTGAGAAAGCTTTGTAGCTTTTCATGCTCCACACACCGTATAACTCTCCTGACCAGAAAGATTTACTGCATTCGGAAGGCCAGGGTGGAGTGCTCCAGCAGAACTGGACCAGTGCTACAGCCGGATCTAAAGTGATGTCAGGAAATGGGTGGGGGCAGGGAAGGGGAGCATAGCAAATGACATAGCCCACAATCAGGAAACTCACTTGGCAAGATTTGTGGAAAACCGGAGGTATACAAGAGTAAAGCCCCATAAAGCAGTGCTCCGGCTGCTCCCACCGCTAATCTGCTCCCGTTATCGGAGCTCAAAGAAAAGAGGACAGTTGCCAGCTCTGGAGAATCAGGAGCGGTGCCAGCTGACGACACGCTGTGATCGGCAGCCGCCTGGGTCTGGGTGAGGTCTGCTATCATGTGATGAGCGCTTGATAGCGAGGCAACGGGAGGAAAGCACCCACTCCAGAGAACACCTACGTCTAGTTACCCAATAAAGGTAAGAAGGATGCAGGAGGAAGGGAAGAAAAAAAGCATTCTGTAGCTGTAAGGCAGCTACGGCAGATAACTATTACAGAGGTAGTTCACCCAGGGATGGCAAAGGCCAGGAGACTTCATGGTAGCACTCAGGCAACACCAGCCCGAGCCAGAGGCAGCTGCAGTGCTATACCACTTTCAGGCGGAAATCTGGCAAGACAGAGGTGAAGTAGCGAAGCCTTTAACACCTGCAGACAGGCCAGCAAATCCCCTAGACCTCACCAGAGAAGGAGAGACAGAGGAGTCACCCCAGTGGGTCTGGTCAATGGAGTTTGGGGCTCTCAGGTAACCAGCACTACTCCTCCTCAGACGGTGTGTGTGTGTAACAGCAGCTGAAGGGATCAGGGAGCCTCAGGGAAGGAGAGGACTGGATATGGCAGAATGCTCCTAGGATGTGCTGCAGCAACTTGCAGAGGAGTGCAACTTTCTTGTTCCTACACCCAGGAGTTACCTAGAGACAAGCAGCCTCAAGTACAGGAGCTCCCAGGATGGGAATATAATCACTGCAGCTTCAGGATGGTAACGCTGTCGCTGCTGTCCTCCTCTTGAACCCGGAGATTCATGGGAGCCCAGCCCTGCACACGCATCCATGTCTGGACACACAGCTCTGTGCCAGGCATCTTACAAGCTAAACAGATATGTCAGAGGGATGGGAAAAGGAAATACAATCCTCAGGAATTAAACAGCAAAAGGAATAGCAAATGCAAGAGAGCAAAGGGAACGTTTAAAGGCTGGGCACTCAACTCAGGTCTCCTGATTTGTCTTTCTGTCCTGCACACCCCCTGCTCTCCTCTCCTGTATTCCAGTGTACTGGAAGACACCTGTTTTGGGGGGGATTTATAAAAAAATTATTCTGCAAAGCACTTATTGAGTAGGTTAAGTATTAACCAAAAATTTTTCCCTCTGAAGAAACCAGCAAACCCAAAAGCAACACAAGGCAGCTTCAGAAGTCAAAAAAAGGTATTAGCATAGCGTAATAATGACAAATTTGGAGCGGCAGAGATAAGATGGATGTTCATATAACATAGACAAGAATTAAAGCAAACACATCCAAGAACAGGCTAATTCAAAGGAACGCAAGTCTCTGAAGTTATCAGTATTCTCACAACAGTTTGTGGTCATAAAACATTAGGTACCAAACAATCAAAATCAGGTCTTTTATTTAAGAGCATCTTGGCCTGGAAAGATACTTCTGTGGGCATCAGACGGTTTTTGGTGAGCAAAGAGGAGTGTGAGATGCATAAACAGCTCTGCACCGCACGCAGAGACTCAAAGGGACAAGTTAGTAGATCTAAGAGCTCAACAAGGTTAGAAGCAAGAGGACCACAAAAGAAATTTTACCTATAAGCGGGTCTGACTTTTCACTAAGGCCCATATGTAAACGAAACAAAAAAAGCCTCAAAGACTACGCATGCCTTGGAGCATCCTACTCAGTATGCAAAAACGTTCTATTTCACATGCACAGTATCCCCAAAAACTGAATGTTTTTCATTACTTCATTTCACTACCAAGCAGTTATTCACTGAAAACACAGGGCTGAACCTCCTTACATTATTCTACTAAGCAAAAGAAATTTTAAAAATACAACAATAATAAAAAAAGCTTCCTTCCTCCATTATACCCACACAGAGAAAGGTAAGATTACTTCCCATAGCTGTTTTTTCTCATACGCTTACACGGATATGCACATCTAAGAAGTGAAGGCCCAATTAACAAGTGCTGGTACTTTTTGATAGAAATTTCCCCTTCCAGACCAGCCATCCAGCATGGTCACAGGACAACCCAGTCCTGCACATTCACGAGAGATATCACTGATGGTTTGGCAATCTAATGTCAGGCAGGCAGATGATTTAAAACCACATATCTGACCCTCCAAGAGACAGAAAATACTTGGATATGCTTAGTAAAAACACAACTAATGCTGAGATTGTATTCTTTTTGAGACTGTTTAATTAGGCTATGAGTCACACATGCTACAACAACTCAAAATGAAGTTTGGAGAGAACCAAGCTTTATTTACAACTGCAAGATGGTGGGATATGGTACCCTTGGCTTAGAGGAATCTGTTTTTCCCACTGATCAAAAGAAGTCAAAATTAGAGGCACAAAATCAATAATTGTGGCTGTCTGGGTGGTATTTGGAAAGCTACTGCGGGCACTGTAACCTAACACTCCCTGTGTACACTTGTCTCTGCCCTGCAAAACCAGTACAGTCACTACCTGAAACTAGAATCACCAGTTTGGTTTAATTTTGTATGTCTAGTTATTGGAAATTCTCTCTCTCTTTAGGTGTCTGTGCTCCTGCTTAATTACCCCAAGTCTCTGCCTCTGGGCAGTGGCAACTCCTGTAGTCACACACCCACATCTTCTGTTATGGGAAGATATTCTGCCCCCTTTACACACCATGCCTAAAGTCTTTTTAAAAAAGGGTCAGCAGGTGACACTGACTCCATTACAGTCAGTAGCAGCTGACTTTCCAGGGCCCAAGTTTCATACCAACTGTTCAGCTGACGTCCAAAAAACATTATCATCTCCATGGAGTAATTAGCATGTTTTAGTAGCTGGTGGCTTCAAAAACTGCACAAACTTCAGCAGCATTAGAAGTACCAGATATTCTTTTTGCCTTGCTTTGCAGTTTGACTTGTCTTCAAATCTGAAAGCAAATCTCAGTTTTTCGTGGCTTAGATTTGAGGTCATACACAGATACTGAATTTTGTGACATTTATGCCTAACATCTATCTCAGGCTCATTTCAAATCACTGCTGAAATCTATCCATTAAAAATTTATTAAAAAGAAAACCTGAAATCAAACAGATCTTTGTCCAGTTTCTGGAACAGAAAGAGGAAAACAGAAGAGAAAGTGGTTTTGGTATATACGACCAACCAAACCCAAAGCTTTGAGAAGAACATGCACTTCTAGAAGGAACACATGTCACTAAAAATATTTCTGCACTGATGTATGCCTAAACACAAAGGATCGCTTTATACCTGGAGTTATACCCCAAAATCAGCCCTCCTAAACCCATCAGCACTGTCTGATCATAAGTAAGGAAAAAATTCGACCTGTTAGCCAAAATCAAATCAACTGAAAAAAAGCTGAAACGTGAATTCACTGTCAGAGAGTGGCAGCTCAAAGGACCAGACAAACTGCACACCAAAGCTCAAGCTGAAACAACCAAAATCCAAAGACATTCTCTTCTCCTTGGAACCTACACACACACAGCTTTCCTTTGGTGAATTCATCAGTAATTTTTGTCATTGCAAGCTTTTTGGTATATCACCCACCAGAAGTCTTGCTAACAGTATAAAAATCATCAGCAACCATGGCAAGAAAAAATTCAAGGCTTGAGCTCCTTGGATCCCCTCAGAATGAGGTCACTTCAATGTAAGGCTGAATGACCCAGTCAGAAACCCATAAGGGTATTCCGCCCATATTTATGCCCACATCGAATAAGAAGAATGCTTTCTTAATGGTTTAGTTAAGGGGTTTTGGCCTTTCTTTTTTATCACTTAGTTTTCAAAAAATTATTAAACATGCTGTACTGGTAACAGATGAAAAAAGAAATGCATGAATATTTCGGCTTCAGCATTCATTAAGAACACATAGAGCAGTATAAGGCTTCCTGCTCATTGATACCATCAGTGTCAGACCTTACACTTCCATGCCTACAGCCATATCCCCTTTAGCTGTGATCTAGGCAGTTCCTGCAAGGCAAGCAGGGTCAGGTTGGGTTAATACGCAAAGGAGAGAGGCCCCCGGGGAAAGATCCAAGTGCTGCAGATACTAGAACTGGTAGTGATGTAGCAGCACTGCTCTGCTCTCTCACGGACTGCCTACCCCCAGGGAAGCTGCTGTACAGATCTGCAGCACAGTATCTCGCAGCCTCACAGCTCTGAGCAGATACTGAAGGAGACATACGATGCCCTTATGCAACACACACAGCTCTGCTTTCAAAGCTGATACCTCTTCTGATATCCATACAGGATAGCATAAAGCAGAGCACCCTGTACCTCACCCTGCACCTCACCCTGCACCTCACCCTGCACACCCCATGCCTTGGCTCATTATCTGCCCTATAACCAAACCTGGAGTAAGGAAAGTTGAACCAAAGAACGAGCAAGTTTGTGTAACTCAGGAGAAAAAAAACAGCCAACAACCAACAAATCAACAGTCTACACTCCGCAGAGAAATGAAACTTCCCAGCCAGCCAACTGTTAAACCCTCATGTCTTTATCAGCTTCTGTTTTGGGTTAAGTTCTTCACCGTTTCTACAGGACACGGTGAAATTCTCCCACTTTTCATCCCGCTGCCTTGTGTGCTGCCACATCCCACCCCACACCAGGCTGTGGCAGAGGAGAGAGGAACAGCTCTCCTCTACAAGTATCTATCATGCAAAATGTGTTAGGGTCTCTGTCATTAAGTCTAATAGAAGTATGCACTGTTGAGTTATTTTTGTTAGTGTTATTAATGCCACATGGGGGAAAGGTGCCTGGAAAGCACAGAAACTCTTCAGCATTTATTTGCGAACAAGCTTTAAAATCCTTTAGGAAAAGTTTACAGCAACCCTTAGTCTCAGTTAATAACATGATTTGGTTTATACACCTAGTATATGAGGTAATTCCTGCCACCTCTGTCAATTTGACTTGACTGGAGATGATACAAACTCTGAGAGGGACATGTTTCACAAAAAACCTTTGTAATCCTTGCAACAAAAGGGAACTCTAAGAGTAAGATGAGGGAAATCCCCAGAACTCTCAAATATCGCCCCCGCAGAGTCAAGGTGATTTCATAGTCACGCAGCTTTAATAATGGGACTTCCTCAGGGACGCAGTACTAAACTTTTAGAGAAAGCATTTGTAAAGAAACTGTATCACCAACCTGATTTCTAATCTTTTCACTCTCAGCTGCTTAGAAGTACTACGAAGTTACTTCTAAATGATGCCAGAGTGATGATGCTTGGCATTTTGCAGGGGGCACGGCTGAGGGGGATACATACTCAGCTTCTCTCTTATTGGTATTTCCTACAGATAAACTTCAGATTTTAATTTTTATCGATTGACATTTTTAATTTATCCATCCACTGGGTTGTTTTTAATATTAAAGAACAGTGCCTTTCATAGAACACTATATGAAAACCAAAAGAACTAGCAAAACAAGCCCCAAAATACAGTTTCACTTTCCCCTGGCCCTGCTCTAGGTAGTCCATTAGAAACTCAGTCTTCTCAAAAACATATACGAAAATGGAGGAGACAGGAAGAGAAAGCAAAAGCAAACCACGGAAGTCCTTTTCTGTTGCAGATGCCTGCGGGCCCCAGGATCATTGCCACACATACTCACTGTGTACTTAGAAGGAAGAAACAACTGGATTATTCCATAAGGCTGATTTGAGTGAAGCATAGGATAGTGTAACTTCATGGTGCCAATTTTTGATGTTGTTAGAAGAAAATCTCCAGATAAATCATTACGAGAGTCTTTAAAAATTTTCACATCAGGAAATGGCACATAAAATAGCCTCAGGAACTCCCTGTCCAACCTCCAAAAAACAGATCTGAAGCACAGCATTACATTACTGCCAACCTAAGAGCAAGTAGCAAGATCACTACTTGTTAGGAGCTGACAAGTCTGAGATAAATTTTACTCTTAGATGCACATAATTTTTTCCCACTGACCTCACATGTGACATGAAATAGACCAAATCTCCACATAGTCCATTAATTTATTTTTTTTTAATTTGATGAAAAAAATTAAAAGTATTCAACCAACAAGTCTTAGGAAGAGAAACCCTATGCCTCACTTTAAAAAAGCAAAACAAACCAAAATACTTTTTGTCCATTTTATCCAAAGAGAAAGCTAGCCAACTCTGAAGTAAACAATTACAAAATAAAGCAGGGTCTACATCTGTCTTTACAGATTCTATGTCCCTGTGAAATTATATACATATATACTTTCCCTTCAGGTTGCTCTGGAAAATACTGCCATCATCAAGGAAACCTGACAGAGCAAAGGGAAAAAACCCACAAAAAACCCACCACCCAGAGAATCACAAAACATTGTTGAAAGGCAGAAACAAGTTAAAGAATAAATTGTGAAAGAAAAGCGTTCTCTGTAACATCTTATTCATAGTAACTTTCTAAGTCAAAGCTCACAGAAAATGTTTTCAGATTCACATGTTGATCTGTTTATCCCCCTTGGCTATTTTGCTTAAAATAACATTCATTATCCACAAGGAGAAAAAAGCTCACATCCCTGCCACTTGCGAGAGCTGGGGCCTGAGCAGGCAGGAGGAGCTGAGCAGACCCTGCCAGGCGCACGGAGCCCGTGCCCGGCTATTGCAGGCACAGCTCCGCTGAATTCAGGCCTGGCTCGGCGAAGCCACGCTCCGTGCTTGGCACAGGGTCCTGGCTCCTCCGCACGGCCCTGCCAGAGCCCGGCACAGCAGGAGGAAGCGAGCTCGGGCCAGCAGATGTTACTAACACTTACGCCTGTCACGAACAGAAAGGACAAGAAAAGTCTTGAAGAGGCAGCGACTTGTTTTCTTTGTCAGGAGTTGGGAGATGGGGCTGGGGGGGAGGGAGCAGGACGGCACCTCTCAGGATTGCTGCTCATTCAAAGCTGTCTTTGTCGGCATGCCATTGCTTGACTATTATTGCTACCAAAAAGGAGAATAAAATCAGTATTATAATTAAAGCCACTCAGCCATTTCAAATCAACACATTATTGTAGTAATGAGAAAACTGAGTTTTTAGTGGTAGAAACAAACATTTCAGCTGCAAGAACTTTTTTTTTTTTTTTTGTTGGGGTGTGGTTGTTTTGTTGCCTTTTTTTTTTTTTTCCCCAAATCATACTATTTTATTCCAGCTGAAAAAAAACCCCACAAGGCATTTGCACAGTAAAACTGGGGGGGCCTCAACAGGGAGCAGCAGTACCGTGGAGCTGAACAGAGGGCTGTGTGTTTTACCCGACTGTCCAAATAGCACACAAACCCCCGTTCTTCTCAGGGTAGATCCATAGAAATCCAATTTCTCCTGTTCATCGGTCTACCCCACCCTCTGCTCTGGTTTTCTTGATTTCTTCCTCCACGATGGGCTTTCATAGCATTGCCAACAAGAAGAAATCAGTAAATTTCCTGTGCTTGACACTACCCTTAAAATGACCAAACAAGGAGGAAAACCTTTCCAGTCCGAGGAAATTACTATGGGGAACTTTGGGATCCCTCTGAGTGGGACTGATCTCCCATTCAATGCGACATGAGCAAGGGAGGATGCGAAGGCATCCCATGCTCCACAGGACTCCTTGCCCACTAGGGAGAAATAATTAAAGAGAAAAAAAGAGGAAGGAGCAAGCCACGGTGGCTATCTCTAAGCTATGAATCAGGACCACTGCGCCTCCCTCCTTTTTGCTCTTGTTGGTCTCTTCAGCTGGAAACCCACACTTTATACCAGTAAGATGTGAGGACCTGGCCAAGGTAGGAAACCATGCTTGGAAAACGTTCTTGGTTTTTTTGAGTTCAGATAAAGTCAATGTGAGTTGCAAAGTTATTCTGCTCCTTCACTTCATAGGAGTGTCTTAAACAAGAAAACCCCAAATCCCCAAAATCTACTGGGGACTGCCCTGTGCCTCGTTAAACTCACTGATGTGTGTGTTGTAGCAGACATAGAACAGGTCTGGGAGCAGCTCTTGCAAGGATCCAGTGGCAGAGGCTGGTAAGAATCGTCTCTCCCTCAGTCCTCCTCAGAGCTGTTTGTGCATTGCATCTCACATTGTGATCAAGTATGGAGAGAGGCCGTCCTTATGACGATTCCTTACTATTCAGAAAGGTTGTAACATTTCAGGAGCACAGAAGGGGCAAGGGCAGGAGCATGCAACATCTCCAAGTACTGAGAAGCAATTAAATTAGAACTTCAGCTTTACTACTTTTCTTTCGGTTTTTTTAGGCCTGTTACACAAAAGTCTTGAAAATATTAACCTGCAAAGATCCCAGATCATCTAAGTGCAAAAAGATGCCCTCAGCATCATTTCTTTAGAAGCTCTGCATCATTACTTTGAAGGGGCTGACCACGAGATGTTTCTGGATCTTTGGGGAAGGACAATTCCTTTCAAGATGCAGGACAAAGCCATTCCAAAATTACACCTTGATAGCAAACCAGCCTATTTGGGAGCCTTTTAATGGCTTTTTCCATAAAACCAAAAGCAAATTCAAGATCTTTTTCAACTGATTAATATTCTGTGTTATTGGATACCTGGCCACACTAAAGCCAAATGTAACTTCTCTCGATACAAAGTGAACCATAACCTCAATGGCCATCCAGCAGACTTTGTTACATGCAGAGACAAGCAGGGCTGAGTATCCAAAAGGCCATTCTGCAGGTTTCCAGCAAAAGGAAACATGCTACAACGTGTCTCCGACTTGTGGGTTAGGTCAAGGCTAGTGTGAGCAGTTCGGGCTAACTCTTACCACTGGCAGCAAATGCAAATGTTACCCGCGTGGAGGCAGAGAGAAGCGTACAGACCTTCCCCACCACCTCATCTCCCTATTTAGAGCAGTGGCAGACTGGTTAAACAAGATGAGAGACAGTAAAGGAAGGCAAGAGAAAAAAAAACCAAAAAACCCACCAAAAAAACATAAAGGACCTTTCCTACTGCACGTATCCTCCCAGTCATGGCCTAACATCATCTTCAGGGAGGCTGCAGCCCAGAGATTAACTACCCTTGTGAGATGCCGGTATGGTTTTGGAAAGGGGAAGTTCTGCTGGGGGTTGTGACAAGCACTCAGTACTGCTGAAGTGACCTAGGATGAGACCCCTGCTCAGCTACAGCCACTGTAGGAATTTCACAGGGCTACAAGTCCCGGTTTCCCCTCTGCAGGCACAAGCCCAGGAAAGGAGGCAGGCTGCAGGGAAGGCATTGTCTCAGAGCCTACCACCAGACACAGAGAAGGAAAGAGGTCATAAACAGACCTAAGGCAACCTGTTCCAAACTTTGTACACAGGGCACGCTGCCTAGCCTGTGTCATACCTGCCTGGGAAGGACAGCTGAAGAGGTCTGCCCTTCTCCCAAATGCTGGCAAGTTCGCGTTTGCACAGGGCCAAAGCTGTGATACTGGAGTTGCATGTGGGCCCTGAAGCGTAAGAAGGCTGAGAGTTTTGCTCCAGCCAACTTCTCTTGAATGAATTCTTTACCTGAGCTGTCAACTATTCTGCTACTGCAGGGTCTCAAGCACAAGCTTTCTGACAGCTTGGCTTTTGGTCTCTTCTAAAATTGTCCTGGGCTTTTCTCATAAATCAAGTGCAGTCAGGCCCTGCCACATGCCAGCCCCTCTGGGGAGCAGGATGTCAAGCAGCCACATGAGTCTCCAAGGACAGTCAGACCCACAGAAAGCCAGGACTTCCCTGTTTTTTAAAGACTTGTTGCTCACCCTTTCCCTCCCCTCTGCAAGACCAGCAATCCCAGATACATCGTTATGAGATGTACAGATCAATCCCATACCTGCTTTTGACATCTATGAATTTATCGAGAAGTATGGGCTCAGACAGGTCCTCACTTTCTTGCCCACTTTCACAGAAGCTGTGAACTTTTGACACTTGGGCATCCCCATGACATTTGGTCAAAAGGCTCAAAAACTACTAACAGAACAGACACAGTCCTAGAAGGAGTTCAATTTTTCTTTTCCTCTTGCATTCTTGCCCCTCCCTACTAAGACAGATTTTATGATTAACCTAGTCTGAATGTACCCTAAAAGCAGATGTAAAAATGTGTACATTAGAAAATGTTAATATTGGCAGATATTCACATTCCTTTCTAGGATCTCACGAAACTCTTAAATCCCTGGTGACAGGACCTAAATGGAATATGAAGTTTTTGCTATCTTTGCAGCCACACAAGAAACAAAGCAGAAGTTGATGCGCTATTATTTATATCCTTGAAATACTTGCTTGGAAGTGTCTTTGATTCAAGAACAGCCCATCAAATAGTTATTCTGGTAGGTTTATCAACTTCTTTTATTTTAACATTCTGATTTTCTGTCACACAACACAATGATTTTCATGTTTGTTTTTCCTGTTACCAGAGCAAACCATTCATTTTTAACTGTTGATTTTGGCATAGGAGGACTCTAAGTTCATAATGGAAATGTGTTTTCAGCGGTAGTACTGAACAATAGAAAAGTCTCTTTCAACTGTTGGGTTATGAGGAGAAACAGCTGTAATTAAATTTAAGTCACAGTGGCTCTGTTTCAGAAATGCAACCGTCTTCACTAACTTTGCAGTCAAGGAGTTTGTAGGATTTCAGGAAAACAGCTACTTTTCTGAAGGCCTTATCTGAAACCAGTACCACAAAATGGTCCCTTTAGTCTAGCTTAATTTGATAATGATGAATAACCAAGTATCTTTCAATAAACCTTTTCTGGGTGTTGTGGCCACAATGTGGGGCCTCAATGACTTATATCCTACTAATAGAAGTGGATTACACAGAAGCCAGTGAAAATCTTAGCATTGCCATGCTCAGGTTCTTTGAACTACATCTACAACTGAATAAAGCAAACATCAGGAATTGAAATCATAATGAAAGTGCTTAATTCAACACATTAGAAAAGTCAAATTTCATCATCTGCTTGATTGACTGTTCTACAGCACTTTAATTGTTCTCCAGCTTCCAACAGGGCACGAATGTGAATTCTACAGAGCAGTCAGGATTTCAGAACCTGGAGAGAATGACTGCAGCTGATGAGCTGGGAATCAAAATACCCTTTGGTGTAAGACTTAAAAATCACCTCTCCACCCTGTATGAAGTTATCAGGAATTGCTCTATTATTTCTGTCATTAACCAACCATTCCTCCCCCCACCTTTGCACCAAATCCTCTCAAGTGAAGCCAGAGATTATCAAACCCAGCGATAGCCTTTCAACAGCTCGGCCAGTTGAAAAATCTCTCAAGTTCTGCTGCTATCTCTGCTGCGTGAGGTGACGTCAGGCTGTTGTTTACTGGAGATGGGATGGTGCCAATTTCCACTGAGCTGAAGACAGCCACGTCCAGCCTCTTTTGGCTCTGCACAAGCAAGAATTCCTTGCGTGTGCTTGCGTGCATGCGAAGAGTGTGCACGCGTGTCTGCTTGTGGGCACACACAAATGTGGGGGAAAAGCGACTGGCTTTTATTTTCCACTGAGATACCAGAAATAAAAACAACAACAGAAAAAAAATACAGCACTTCATCTTCTCTGAGAAATATAAAAAGGAGAGAGAGGGAAACACTGCCAGTTTTCTTGTAAGAACTATCACAGTATGGATGATAACCTAATGAAAAGCTTAGGATACCCCTAAAATCCTTGCAAAGAAGTTTACACAGTCAAATAATGACAAAAATCCCTAATGCCTATCCATCCATAAAAGGATTGAGGTGAAAATTTGAATACTTGACAGAATAGAAGAAATAGCTATGTTTTACAAGGACTATATAAGTTTTCAGAGTAAGTTCATTGTCTTCCTCTTCTAAGACTATGAAAGCCCTGGATCAGGTATAATTACTTAATTGAATTTTCTATATCAAAATATTCTAAACCATTAATAGTCCAGAGGAGGAAATAAAAAACAGAAGAAGAAATCCAACCACGTGTGACTTATTTGTAACTTTTGTTCATTTACGTTATTCTCTGTAAAGGGACATATTACACAATGGTATCAAATCCTGTTTTCAAGCACAACTTTTAAATGGTACGAATATAATTATCTCAATGGCTGTAAGGTTCCATTTCAAGTTTTAAGTATTACACTGCCATTTCTGCCTGGGAAAGCACTCCAGCATATTTGAATATGAGGAATACAAAAAGCAATTATTGGCACCTCAGGTGAAGTTTCCAGTATTTGCATTGAAGCATGGACTGCCACTGTCATCTGAGTGAAAGAATTAACTATACTGAAGATTTTTGGTTCCACTTAATGGCTTCTTCCCCTTAGCACCTAAATACACACTCCTCTGCCTTCTTACTTCCCATGAATGTATTACAAAAGGATCTTCATCTACACACCAACTCACCCTCCTGATGATTTTAACTCCTTCTTGTCCTGTCTTCCCATGGAACTTTTCTTTCAAGTTTAAATAGTTTTTCAAAAGTTTCTATTGAGTCAATTATCTGAAGAGGTTTTACAGACCATTAATACTGCTCTGTAGGTTAACCACAAGCAACATAAATAATTGTTTTCCTCTTCATTTAGGGAAGTACTGAGTTTGAGATCCCCCCTCTTAACATCAGATGCACAATACACACAGACAATATGCAAAACTGGGGAAACTTAATTTGAACTATTAGAAACAGTGAACCTTACTCTGTAGGTCCAATGTCCTATATCTTACCTACATTTATCAAGTTATCTGTAAAAACACCAAGCTGAGAATCAGCATATCCATTCCAGCCTCCAAGACAGCTAAAACATGAAAGAAACCAAAATATTTAACCTTTAACATAAAAATGTATGAAGACGATACTCTATCAGACAATAAAATACATGCTGCCATTCTAGTGCGACAAATTTTGAGGGTTGGTGACAATTTTCAATATAAGAGTTTGAGAACTTTTACTCTGAAATGATACATAGCACCTCCTTACATGTTACTGACTGTTTCCTCTCAATTATTTCTCCTCAAAGATACCAGACAGGATATCACCACCTAAAACAAAACTGAGAACTGGCATTTTGAAGTCTAGACACGATTTCCTCTTTTGGAAGCCTCCTCATCTCTGTACCTTCCCCATGTAACCACACTCTCAAGGTGGCCTCAGCTAGACCTTCTGTATACAGACAACAGTTCAAAATAGCATTTATTTCTGTACACCAGAACCATATGCTAATAACTTGGTTGATAACTACATTGAATTGTCAACTCTTACTTTTAACACTTTTACCTTTTCCTTCATATCTCAGGGAAAACAGGGATGCAGCATGGATCATACACACTGTTGGGATGCCAGGACCCGTATCAGTATCTCACACAACTTCCTTAATCCACTATTTCTCGACATGCCTCTTGTGTTCTCGAAAAAAATGCTCTGTTTCTGTGGTGACCTTGGTATTATGTTCTGCAGCTACATCTTTTTGAACTCCTGCACGCATTCCCTGCTTTGCAATCTGTTCTGATGACAGGCTTTCAAAATATATGATTGCATGCATTATCTACACATATACGTATTTTCTATGCATGGTAATACTTCTTGGGCTGGTCACCTACATTTTATACTGCACTCTATATGTATTGCAAATAAGTTTAGCCTCTGTCTCCATTCAGACTGCAGTTTGACCTTTGTTTAGCTGTGCTCTTCAGCAATTTTACTGCTTTTTCATTAGGGAATAATTTTCACTTGCCTTCTACATGCACACTGCTCTTTGGAAAAAAAAAAAAAAAGCTCTTTCTCACTGTGACTGACTTTCGGTTTTGTCTGTCTGTTATCAATGCTGGGAAGTTTTTTGGTCTGGAGGACTATTTCAGAGATGTGTGCAGCACTGCTTTGAATAAGGGAGCTGAACAGTTGTGACTCCATCCTCACGATACAGGAGAGACTCTGTGGGGACTTCAGCTCCCTTTCCCTCTCCCATGTTATACTGAGCAAAACGTGGATTTAAGAGGACTGAAATCAATTTGAATTCAGTGAACAGCCATACAGATTCTTGTTTCCCCGAAACTAGAACACTGTTTTCAATCATTATTTAACCTGAAGGACTTTAGACAATCCAAAACACTTGGGTTTAGGATTATTCAAAATCTTAATTTTTCATGTTAGCAAAAGAAACTTTTCATGTTTGAGGTCAAACCAATCCACATTTTTGATGCAGCCACAAGATCAAAAGCAACACAGTTAATCACAGCTCTAATCACTTCTATTGCTACTCCTCAGCTTGCTAATAACTAGTCAAAAATAAAACTCCCATGAATGATTTTTACACTGCTACGTAAGGCTAGAGAAAATGGTCTCAGCTGATCTCTTGTTCTCTCTAAAGAAGCAAGAATACCCCTTTCCCAGAGGGTATTCCTCACAGAGCATTCAAACAACTTTCTGGGAGTTTGCAATCTGCTTCATTTCTCCCACTGGAGCATACAGTAAATCTTGGGGTTTGGGATTCACAGGTTTCATTTTATTTTGTCTGGCAAAACGCACTCGAGAATGGCTTCTAACAATATCAACGGAAAAAAAGAAACACTTTTGGTAGGCAAGCATTCCAACTGTATCCACTGATACACAGGCAGCATACCAAAGCATGGAGTGATGTGTGAGAATACAGAACATCAAAATCTCTACTATCGCCCCATGCAGAGCTATATAAAAATTGATAGTGAAGTGAGCCTGAGTAGAAGGCAGCCCTCAGATCTCAGCTACAGACTTCTGAATATAACCAGACCTCATGGAAGGTTAAGGTCTACTTTAATGCCAATAAAATCTCTTTCTAAAGACCCAAGGCACCAGGAAAAGACCACTGGCTGCATTCGGCAGCCTGCACACAGCCTTGGCATCATTGCAGGTCAAGAAAGCTGACTTTTTTTTGTCACAGTCAGCAATAAAAGCCAGAAAATTACTTCTACTGCCAACTATTCTTTCCACAGGCATCAAAACACCAAAGGGACTCTGTAGACTTGTTGACTGCTTAGCCAGAAGCTTGTCTGGACTTCCTGGAACAGAGAGGACACAGAGAGGCTTTGCACCTTCAGTGGTTCCCGGTGAAGTCAGAAACACACATCATGAGCATGCTGCAGTGGAGTTACACAATCAAATTAAATGCCGTACTGAGTATCCAGTCTCCTTCTCCTCATCATTCCCCCTCTCCCACACACAGTGGGAAAACCTACTTCGACTGGTCCCAGACATCCCTCAGCAACCCAAGTTTTGATTCCCCATTAAAAAGGAAAGGCTTCTTCATGGTTTTCCCTTCTTCAGGGACAAGAGGCTCAAGGTCATTGCAGGCCTGAAGGCCTCAAGTCAGAAAAATGGCACAACTTGTCTTTCCAGAGGCCAGCCTGCTTTGTGCAGTGTGGCCATGCTGGAAGGAGGCACAGGCAGAGTGGGGCTGTCAGAGCAGCGTGCTCAGCACAGACGTGACACTGGCCCCACACACAGCTTCTGCTGCGTGGGCCTCTAAAGGTGCCAGGGCTGGACACAGTTAAACACCACAGGGTGAGGGGAAAGCCCCAGGGATTTTCAAGCCGCAGCTGCTACACCATTTGTACAGTGGAGAAAGGCCTTAGTAGGTAGAAAGATGCAGAAGGAGCTGGCAAAGGATTGAAAGTTTTTCCTTTTCTAGGCAGTGGCAGATGATCTTGCTGTCTCAGGTGTCCTGAACAATACCTATGGAGCCAGGCCCTATTTTGGTGGTAGAAAAGGAACTGGCTTTCTGGGGAGAGCCAGAGACAAGCCAAGCCAGTTTCAGACTGTCATTTTTCCTACTGGCTCATTCTGCTCAAATCACAAGCTAGAAAAACTGGAAAGGTAAGCAGTCCAAATTAATGGGAACATCAAGTGAACTGGTTTGTTTACACATTGGTTTCACTGGAATAGGGAGCACAATTCCAGCTTTGGGCACTAGCTTTGCAGACATTCCCTTAACTTACCTTTCTACCAGAAAAAGCCATATGCAGGCCTGAATTATTCCTGGTCTGTCCCCCAAAACACATCATAGTCTCTTGAAGCTTCATGCTTGCACGGCACCCATGACCACAACTCTTATTATTGGATGGCAACATTCATATCCTACCAGCTCACCCTTCCAACTCCATGTAATTAGGAAAACAAACAAAAAAAAAAATCAGGAACACCACAGAGTAAGAAATTGTCTTTTTCCTCACACTGCTCTTCACGCATTATTGTTGCCACATCTTACCTGTAGCATTGCATTTTCCCACTGAACTGATATTTTTCTTATGGAAGAAAAAGCACTTCTTTGGAGTCCTACAACTGGTAGGAAATAATCAATTTAAGACTAATGATTGAAAAATCCCCAGGTATATATTTATAGTTAATTTCTACCATAGAGCAGACTTCACCAGATGCTCAATTGCATTTCATCCTTAAGAGCAAACAAGGGCTCCTGCAGATGAGACCTTTCCAGCAGAGCTGCTGCAGATGGGCAGATTGTGGTGTCCTGCTAACTATCCCTGAGACCACAGCGGTACAATGATTCGACCTGCTAAAAGCAATAACTTAAAGTAAGCACCACAAAGGGAAGAAAAGTGACATGGATCTTGCACGTCATTCCTCTTAAAATTTTTTATTTAAAATTTATTATAAACTGCAAGGTGGAGCCACATTCTGCAGACAGGGAAATTTGAGCATAGCGGCTTTGCTACAAAACACAGCGAAAGAGTGAGTGCCTGATATCTCTGTGCACACCAAGGGCTGGCCATCCTCACCGTATCCCATGTTATCAGCAAGCCCAGAAAGCAGCTGCTTCTGTGTGCACATTAGAAACCTGAATGAGAACACAAATGAGTCAAACTGCCTTGCACACTTTAAAACTACAGCATGACATAACTGCAAGTCACTGCCATTAAAAGTTTAGGGAAAAAAAAATCCCCACCTGCCAAATACAGCTCCGTGGTCTACTGCTGAGTTTTAATGACAACTGCTGCATCTTGGAAAGCTGCTCAATAATAAGGTAGTACATTTTCCCTCCAGGACCAGAAATCAGATACTGTCACTTATCTACACAAAAGGCATACATAGGAAAATATCCCAAAGCCATGCGTCTCATGCAGCAATCAGAATCTTGGACACCCTCTGCACATATTAATTTGCTCTTATTACAATATATTTCAGTTGGTCAGCATGCTAAAAATCTCCACTCAAGATTTCTGGCTTTTCCAATTAAGCTTATAGACAAAAAGTCTTTTTTTCTTTTAATGACATTGCCATTTATTGCAAAGCTATGATGAGTTCTTATCTCATTGTGGTGCCCCGTGGTAACTCATTATTCACTGAACTTCACTTTTTGATATATGATGAACAGCAACGTACACTTAAATAGTTCTATTTAAACTGGCCCTATAGTTGAAACAAATCATTCCAAGAACAGCACTGCATTACACTCAGAAGTGCTCAAAAGCTTAGGATATGATATTCTTCAGTATTCACAGAGCTTAATATCTTCAAATAGAAATTACTCAAGCTGATGTATCTCTCATTAAGTCGAAGTTCTTCCAAACGAGAAGAGGATGATTGATACTCAGAGATTACCAGGGCCAACACAGTGAGAGATCACACTCTTTGTGTCCACAAGCAAGCCTGAGAGGGCTCAGTCCCCCACAGTCCAGCATGCTCAGAAGGCTGCAAAGCAAACTCAGCATCCCTGTCTGAGAGCCCAAAGTTCTCCCTCATTCATCACCAGGTCTATCTGGTGCTGATTGGTGACAGAGCATTGACTACTCCTTCTAGGCCACAGCTGCAACATCAGCTTCCAGATTTTGTGTAAGATGGAAAAACAAGAGAATGCACAACAACAAAAATCCCCAGAGGCAGAAAACAACACATGTACTAGCACAGCTCCCAGCCTCTCCCCCGCCCCTCCAGTTACTCTCCAGAGGGTAAAGTGAGATGTCAGGACCTTTCCAGGAATAAGCAGTGCTGCTTGGATCAGGTTCTTTGCTCTGACTAACACTGAAGAGATTGGCTTGAGAATTCAAATTGGTTAAAGGTGGGAAGTCTAGTTTGGGATGTTTAGAAATGCTTTGGAAAGTGAAATATGGTCACTGGCCTGGTCTGTTCCTAGCAGCTGACTACATCAGATGCTTCTGGCACACCGGTATTTCAGGAGAGGAGGAACCAGAGTCACACGTCCTAAATTCATGCACCTAAGTCATTGTATCTTTTATTTCCTTCCATCTGACTCCTGGCCTTCAAGCACAGAGCCTTAGGCACAATTTAGGTCATGAGAACCTGGTCTTCAGCTTCTCAACAAGTGGAAATACCCACAGCTGGCTCGGGCTAGAAAATACCGAACACTTCACAGGACAAAATACACCTGCTGAGCGTACTCATACACACATGGCAGAGCAATTCTTCTGTTCAGGGGTCCTCAGACTGTAAACTCTGACCCATGACACAGAGAAAAGCAAAACTGAATTTATACACATGGAGCATGTTCCAGCTGGACACTGCAGGTGAAGTGTGCAATGTGAACACCCTCCACCTGCTGACCATGCTCTGCAGGATCCAGAAGCCAGTTTTCAAAGCAAGAGACTGAACGTAACACCGCTCACCCTGTTACCACTGTACTGCGTACTGAAGTCAAGCTACTGAAATGTTTCCAAAAGTATAGGCGGTGTTATTTCCCTTCCATAGCTGTTATGAATCAGGAAAGATCATAATCAGATAATATCTCAGGCACAGGTAAGAAAGATGGCAGAGTTAACATACCCAATCTTTTTCACACACAAGCACAGTCCCTGAAATAAGCCAAAAATGCTAATTGTGTTTATTGCACTATAGTATAAACAGCAATTATGAAGCTAAAGAAAGTAACAAAGCATCCCTGCCTGAAGGGTCTTCTCTGGGCTATCATGTATCAGAAAAAAGAGAAACACAGAAGCTTGAGACATAAGCAAAAGAAAAGCTCTCCCCAGACACAAAGTCCAACACCCTCCCCTAATATGCAAGAGTATTTCACTCTCCAGGGCAGAGTGGCTTTCTAGGACAATGTTTCACATCCCAGATCCAGAGCAGCCCCCCAAAAGCACTTTGGGAAGCAGCAGACAGATATACAGTGTTCAGCTTCAGTGGCACGGGAGGGTTTCACAGTCCCTGCCTGCAGTCACAACAGCTCCAAAGGAAAGAGGTGCAGCCGTCCTCACCTCAGAAGAGGAGCCCTGCTGCAGAAAGCCTACAGACCCACCAGCTGCCTCCCTCTACCCCAAACCCACGGTACACCAAGGAATAGGACAGTACTTTGAACTCCTGAGGTCAGCATGTCACTGTGTAGAGTCAGCTCATAAGAGATGCCAAGAACACAGCTGCATCTTAAACCCACCCCTTGCAAAGAAGCAGAAAGGGGGTTTCTCCATCCATGTGCTAAGACAGGAACCTGTCCTTCAAAAAGCTGAAGTGCTTCATACACAAGGCACTAAGCAGCCTGCATTCTCCATGCAGCAGAACAGGACTTAGCACTCTCCAGTAAGACAGACTGATGATTTCCTCCCTGCCGTTCCCACTGTGATCCAAATCAGCTGAGGTCTTGCACGAGCAGTGCCCTAAACCTCCAGATTATCCTGTGAGAGATGGAGAGATGACTCTCAGCTCCTGCAGCAGAAATGAGCCTGCCTTGCTGAACAGACACTGGTTAAAAAGCAGAGCAGGAATGGAGGGCAGAGAGGCTCTTCCTGTCTGCAGAGGCATTCCCCAGGGAGGAAAAGCCACTGGTCCCAGATCTGAGAACAACTGGTCCAAAACAAAAGCTCGTTATTGCACCAAAGACCCTGAGGGCAGGCAATGAATCCTGGACTCTCCTCTACCTCATCTCCAACCACCCTTCAAAAGAAGGAAGCAGCAAAGACACATCCAGTCCCACGGGCATGCATTTGGTGAGTCTCAAGAGTGCTCCAAGGAGCTTCAGCAGGAGAACATCCAGTTTCTACATCTGGGTTTGAACTACATACAGAGCTGGCCACTACTGCAGGACAAGGACATTCCCAGTCATGGTCAGCAAAAGAGAAAGGTAACAATAGAGCTGTTAAAGCAGAGCACTGAGATTAAGGGGCCCTTCTTTCTACTGCCTGTTCTGACGCCACATTAAACACTCCTCTGCAAAAAAAAGAGCAATAAAACCCTTTCTTGACATCACAGGAACACATAAGACTAAGTTAATTGATTCAGGGCCTTGGCCTTCTTGCAAATCAAGTGAAAGACAAAACACATACAAAAGAGTTTACAAGAACAACAGATGACATTTGTAAAAATCAGACCTTTTTCCTTGTGCACTCAATACCACTATATTTTTTCTTGTTCTGTGCAAAGCATACAAGGTTAGAAGCAAAACAAAGTCTTCTCCCACACTTGATGTTACACTGGCAGTGCCAGATGCCTTGCTGCCCATCTTCCCACACCTGGGGATGTTCCACAAGTACCCCACTGTTCCCATCCACTCCACGTCATGCTTAAATCAACAAAAACAGTTTATCAGTGTTATTCCCTCTTCCCAGTTTTTGGGCTGCTGAGGAGGTGCCACAAACAAAAGCGAACAACATGCAACTGCTCCGTCTGCATGTCCCAAGGACTGGCTCTGCACACTGGTGCCTGAAGAACAAGCACATTGCAAAAGTATTATGTTTCCAGTGGCAAGATGGATGGGAAAAGTGCCAGCCACTTGCTATAACCCTTTTGTCATGCCAATTGCTGGCTGCTATGAGGATGTACTTTAGATACCTCCTTAGAAAAGAGCTCTGCATCTCATCCTTCCAGATGGAGGAGGAATGATTCATACACACATAAGCATGCTAGAACGATGGCTCAAGAGAAAACATTTTCTTTATGTTTTTTGTTTTGCATTACAGGCATGCTCAGGGCCTCAATCACAGCAAAAAATTGAACTGAAGACGATGATATTTTGTGCCCCAAAGAATGCTTGTGCAAAACCCCAGTGCTACTTCTCCCTGGCCATGTCAAGCCTCATATTGCATGCACACGCCTCTCATGCCTCATTCCCCTGCTTTCCCATTTTCACAGCATTTCTCTGCACAGAACGTGACAGAATAACTCCACTTACAAAGCCATCACATCACACAATGACAAATACAGGGAAAAGGATCCAAGAGAGAGATCAGGAGTTGGGAGCTCTAAACTGACCACAGACTGATTTGCAACCCAGAAGCAAAGCAAAAGGATCTCTTTTCTCTCCAGACACGCCAAGTGCCTATTTCTTTCCTGGAGGCCACTGCAGGCATCCTCCTCCCCACCTTACCTGCACAGCATCTCTGCCACACGCTTGCACTCCTTTTAAGAACCCTGCATCCTGTGAATCTGGTTCTGCTTCTCAGCACTAAATTCCCGCCCATTTACTTTCCTCTGGCCTCTCTGATTTGTGAAATCCTTGGAGCAGAACTTATCTGTAAGCACCTGGAAAGTACCTGAAATATCCCGAGTCCTACTGCAAATAAATAAACAAACAGCAGTGCACAGTATGTATATTAAGCCAACCATATAACAGTCATATCTGACATCAGAAATTAGGACTGTAGCTTCTTCCTACAGACAGTGGCAGTAAATCCACACTTTGGGGTACATCTACGGACCAGGATTTGCTTTCTCTGCTACTCACCTCCCTCTTTCCCCCATCGCATTATCCATTTCTGGAATCCATGCCTCACTTTTTATTACAAATTATTCTAATCAGGTTTGTGGCATGGCAGAAATCCAGCATAACCTTCAGAAATATACCTGCACACTGGCTATACAGCTTCTTTATTTCATAGGAGCCTTTCAAAGAGCCTGGTCCAGAGTCTGGGAGGATTTGGCATCCTTTTTCAGCAGCATCCCTGTGGTGGTGACCCTTTCCTAAAGGGTGCTAGATGCATTCACCTACACTATTTCCTCTCTTTATAAAAATCTCTCATTAAAGCCAGGAAAAAGTGTTCAAGTAGGAATTTTTCCTCTGCTGTTTTTCAGGTTGAAGTAGTGTGACTTAGGGGTGGCAAACGGGCTAGAGAGAATATCTGAAGTCCAGTGCAGACCTTGTTTCCCACTCCACCCTCTTCTGAATGGGAAGATGTAAGACAGGCTGGGTAATTGCTCCAGCTCCTTCAGAATCAGGGTTCAAGTGGGATAGAAAGGCAAAGGAAAAATGAAAAATAAAACAAAAACCACACAAAAGCCCCAGTGATTATAAGGATTCTTAACTTTTCTTGGGTAAGGAGCACAGGCTACTTTAGTAGCTCTTGAAAAAAATCCCTACAGAGTTTGTTCCCGCATGCTGCAATAGTTCCAGAAGGAATCCGGATCTGCGGCTTTCCCATAAAACTAATAAGGAGGTTCTGAGCCCCACACTGGGGAGGGGCAATAAAAAAACCCCACAACAACAAGCAATCAAAACAGAGAGCACTACCATCTTGTTAAATACTATGTTAAGAAGTCATCTGCAAGTCTGCCTTGGCCAATGAGGGACATCAATCAGGAAGATACAGTAATACTCTCTAGCATGCAATTAGTCACTGCTGTAAGCACTTTAACTCGGGATTTCTTGGATTATATTGTTGTTTGTAACAACTATTACTGTTGCTTTGTAGGAGTGATATGATAGCTGTCCAAGCACCACAATCAAATTATGGTACCAGGACATTTGGGCAAGGGATTATCACAGCAAAGGAAATGGATTATCACAGTTTTTATTCTGAACAAGGATAAGAACAAGATGAGATATCATTTTGAACATGGCAGGAGGTACAGAAGAAAACTGTACCTGAGATTTACTTTTTTACCTCCTCTCTCTTTTGGATTTTTCAAGGTATGCATGCCACAAAATTCTGCCAGTCTGAAAAGACAGAAATTGCCTTTTCTAGAATTTGCACCGAAATATCTGAAAACAGGATAAAATAAAAATATTCCAAGTCAAAGGACAGTTAAAACAGCCTCCTTGGATTGGCTGAATGCCTGTTCCTGGGCATTTTCCCACTGCATATCTGCCACTACTTCCTTCACTTGACATCAGGCAACAACCATCACCACCACCAGGCCTAAAGACCTCAGCTCTGTTTAGAAAGTTTACTATCAGATTTGTTCCCTCTCACAGGATGAAGGACCGCTTACTTTCCTTCAATTGAGTAGGTTCAGCAAAGAATTGATGTGTTCCTTTAAAAAGGTTTAATAGTTTAAAGGTTCTCTTAAAAAGGCTGCATCTTCGCCTCTCTCATTTTATACCTTAGTTCTCACACTGCATCTCAAAACAAATATTAGCTTTTTTAACTTTACAAATCTTGTTTTTTTTCTAAGAGTATCTTCAACACATATGTACACTTTTGGTGCATGGTACTCAAGAGACCCTGATTCTGACCTCAACTTCTTTGGCAACAGACAAATATTCCAGACAGGATGAGGGAAAACACACTAGCCTTAACACCCCTGTGATGCAGTTTGAGAGGTCATTAGTAGCTATTACATATTACAGATGAGAAAAGATTAAAACAGAAAAGACAGCCAAATAAAGAGAGGCAGAAAAACAAACTAAAAAAAAAAAAAGTGAGCCCTGCAAAGGATAGAAGAAGCAAAAAACCTGCTTTGCTACAGCACAGGGCACGTGTCTGAAGCTGATGACACCTGGGTATTATTCCTGGCTGTGGCCTTGACTCCTTCTAGATGACTGCACCAATTCAAGTCACACCTCCAACAGGCTCTCCCTTCATGTTTTCCATCGGACTATAGGTCAGCATTGGTAAACCTTTTCCTTGCCAAGGACAGAAGATACTAAATATTATTGGCATGACACACCTCAACATGGACCTTGTGATTCTATAGGTAAGCAGCAACACTGGTAGCTGATTAAGACAAGAAGAAACAATAACAAATTGAAAAAAAAAATTATCTGGAAAGAAGTGGAGGGAATCAAAACAACAACAAACAAGGAATTCAGTAGGACAGAAAAAAGGAAAGCTGATGATAAAAAGGTTCTTAGAAGGAAAGAAGGAAACAAAAAAAACAATAAAAGAGAAAAGGGCATCCACAGGAATATCTGACTTCATCTGACAGGTGGAAAACAGGGTGCATTTCTTTTTTTTTTAATAACAATATTGAAGCTGGATAATCCAACAAGCAGTATTTTATTTTGCCCCACAGAAAATATATGAATATAGACTTCTACATTTTTAAGAAAAAGAATCCAAGCTCTCAATGCACTTGTTCTCAGAAATAATGCTTTAACCATGTTAGCAAGTTTGTGACAAGACCACAGAGTAACTACAATTCCTTCTCTATCTAGAACTTGGTTTTTCAGAGTCACAATCACTACAGTAATTTTGCAGTTCTGAGAGACTTTACCCTTGTTATTTCTTGGGATTCCTCCCTATTTCAAATGGTAGGAGCTAAAGAGGTTTTGTTCTGGTTCAGCTAAGATATCTTCATCCTTTTTTCTTCACCACTTCCCCCCCTCCCCCCCATTTCTGTGCATTTTAACTGTCCTTAACTGGACACACATGGCTAATGCCAGATATGAAGTACTGTGGATCACTACAGCTATGGGTAAATATTTTAGAGAATCAGGAATTTAATTGCATATCACATTACTCCAACATCTCTGCCCTTCCTGTCACTTCACCTGCTTGTAATCATTAGAAAGCAGAGTGTCATTTCTAAGCTGTAGCTGAGCAGTAAAAGCACCATGCTGGCCTTCCCTGGATCTACTTAATTAGAGATTAGCAGAAACAAAGCATAGGGAGACTATAAACATAATTTTGCCAGTTTATCAACAAACAGGTTTGGGTTACCAAAGAGATAAGAGTAAGGCTGCTATTTTATCTGTGTGGCCGGACCAGTGAGTTTACCTTCTCTGGGACTGCACCTCTATCAGAATTCCCTCTGAAATGTCAACATGAACCACAGGACTAATTTTCCAAGTTGCCAACCTCCAGTGTCGTCTGCATCATACACTCAGCATTTTGGACTGTTTCTCTTCATACAAGAACATGCTCCACAAGCCTCACGATATCTGAACTCTGTTACATAGGCTGCTCACACGTCACAAAACAGATGCTCGCTGCAGTATCCATGAAGAAGCCACAGGGCTGAACCTTCCTAGTTCCAGAAAGTCCACCAAATCAGCATCCACCACAAAGACAGAGGAGGTGCCCCAAAGTCCTGAGCATATCTTAGCATGAATAAATGATTTCATCAAGAGTCATAGCATACAGCTACATTAAAACAGAATAATTTGATCATGAACTTAAGTTTAATTTCAGTCGGGAAGTAGAGAAGAAAAAGTGAAGCCCTTGGATTAGAAGACAGCCGTTCCCATTTACAGCTCCTCCCAATTAAAATGTTTTATATAGATCATCAGAACCTAATGCATCGTACACGTTCCACAGTGTGCAACATAAGGCTGTCGGTCTGTCATGTCTCTGTAAGAGCTCAGTGTGATGAATGATCTGGGTACTTGTCTCTCTGGTATAAAAGCAGGAGAAGCTTTGAGACAAAGAAATAAAGGGCAATGCATATTACACATCTTACAGTGCTTAATGTCATTCCTCCTGACTCACACCTCCAAAAACAGTTAAGGTTACTATTTCTCTTTTATTTCGACCGTGGATTTCAGTACATCACATGAGAACCCTCCGAACCCTCAGGAGAATTTAATTTAAAGCAGAAACAGGAACGTCAGGAACATAGAGCATTAGGGCTACAACAAACAATGCCACACCAGTGTGTCATAAGAAAAATAAGTGACCTTCCCTCTTGCCTCTGCTGACAAACAGACACACGTGAGCCACTTGCAGGCCAGGATGTTAGTGTGATTTCTGGAAGACAATCTAATAAATAAAGATTTGAAAGAGTTTAAAAAAAGCAAAACAAAACAAACCTAACTACTGACTGCCTGAACTGAAAAACCTGCCTTTCCAAATCAACTAATGGTTTGGCAAGCCTACATGAAAGGCAGACAAACAAATAGCATCTTTTTCCTTTTAACATGGAATCTGCAATAAGAAAAAGAAATCAGCATTTTATTGATTTCCATAATGCCATCTCTACAGCTTAACAAACTCACTCAGCTGCTAATGCTAATTCACTGATGCTATGGAGCCTTCCCATATAATTATACACCCTCCACTTTGCTGAGCCCCAGGGCGCTGTTTCTAACTTTCCAGAGGACCACTGCACCAAAAGTAGGAACAAAAAAAAAATCTCTCTTTCATTACTCAAAGCAAACTGCAAACCAAATTTTGCTTATTTAAATGGGAAGTTAGAGAGACCTGATTTTTAAGACAGGGAATAATCTGCCAGTCTGCATATATTTTCAAATGTGATATCATGACAACCAATTCCCATTTAAACTCTCCCTGCCTCTATTATTTTTCTTCCTAAGAGTACCCAAGAATACAACATATAAATATTGCAAAAATTTTGACTTCTAGGGAGAAATTCTAAAGTGTTTCTCAGTTCAGAAGGGTTTCAAGAGGGTGATTCAGAATCAGACACGGAGACTTTTGTGAGTGTCACTATAATTAACACTGTAAAAAAATTATAAAATGTTACCATTGCTACAGGGACGTATATTTCAAAGATATTTATTAAGCTTTTCTTTTAAAAAGGCAACTCTGGAACATCTTCTAAACCAAATTTAAGGAAGATATCTTCTCCAAGCCTAAAATCTAAAACTCTGCCATTTTTCTCCATTTCTCAAACAAGTTCAAGCAGACAGCTCCAGTATATTTTAGTGAGACTTTTGCTCAATTAGGGATGGCAGAATTTGGCCCAATTAATCTAGTATTGTCTATCTGGAAAAAATGTAATGGCACTCTGCAGTGTAAAGTAAACACCCTTCCCAAGTGACTGTACCTAGAGTCCCCTTTCCTGCTCCCCGTGTTTGTCCTGCCTTGATATTTCAGATCTAACCATACTCGATTCACCACATCCATCAAGATTCAATGTGCCATTTGAGCCAATACAACTTGATTTTGCTACAGTTTCCTATGCATATATTAAGTTGGAACCAGTTAACCTATTTCCTCTGAGAATGGTGAAATGTGTGGATTTTTGTTCAACAAACAAACAAGTTGACAGTATCAATAAAGAGTTGGAGAGCCTCTAAAAACAATCTAGTTTGCATAATTAATGTTAATTACAATAACATCTCAATCAGTGACACAAAGGCTTAGCAATGAACACAGTCATACAAGGAAGTGAAAACATGAAACAAACATGAAGGGATCTTGTCTTCTTCTGAAAGAGTATCAAGCAAACTTTCAAGAGATTTATAAATAAGTACAGAAAGGCAGAAGACAATTCTGCTTTGTTAGACATATTTTCTTTACAGGCTGCTTAGCACAGAGCTTTTTTCTGAGATTGTAGTAAGACAGTGGATCTGAGTTATGGACACACCAGATAATATTATCTTTCTACAACATCACATCCAAGTCATTACCTTTAAAGAAAACCAGCCGAGGGCCTGATCCTTCTGCCAGGGATTTCATTAGCAAACAATTAATGCAATGCGAATGTTTGGGGGATGGGGGCGGTTCTAGAGACAGAGCGGAATTAGAAAAACAACTCCAACTTGAACACCGCATATAGGTATGGAATCCCACAGGCACAGAGAAATTTCAGGACAAGATAATAAATTTTTCAACAATCTTTTTCCTACTTTCCGTAGCAACAAGAGAATGCTAAACACACAGAAAACTTACCTGCCCGTTTCACTTGGCAGCACAGAAGTCTTAAACAGGGGGTTTTTGGTACGGTCACTTAACAAAGCAGATTTACATTTAATCCTCAGAAGTTTTCTTCATGGCCCAAGGAAAAATAGTTACCCAACACATTCTCATTTCAAGGAAAGGGAATAAAATAGTTATGAAGAAATAAGCGCCACTCTACCTCACCCAGATTGGCACTGTAGTACACAAGTAGTCACACAAGCATCGCAGGGAGCACTTGCGCAGTAAAGTGCCACTCAGAGTGAGTAAGGATGGTGTAATTGGGTCTGATGAGGGGAGGAATCACGGCTTGTCACGTCATTACTACAGGGGCCTTTCTCAAAACGTGACTTTCTTGATTACTCTTCACATTAATGCAAATCCACTCTGTTAATGAAGTTACATTGGTGCTAAACCATTTCCAGAGGAGAAACAGGCCCACTTTACACTGATTCAACAGACCATAGCTGAAGGACCCCCCCTCATAAAGCCAAAATTTAGGAAGCTTTCAGGTTAAGTTGGGCAAGTTGCTCCTTGGGAAAAGGACTGATGTTCTATTTGCTGTCAATCTCACAGCTGATTTATTTTTGTTTCCCTCCCTCTATTTATAGATAAAAGCAAAACAAGATTTAGTAAAGATTTAATTTTCTCTAGAAATTCAGTAACCTTCTGCATACACTTGAGTACTCACTGAGTAAAGCCATACTTTACTAGGACTTATTTACAAGAGTGCTTGCCTTTAGAAAGAGAAACTTCATGTGGAGGATTCCCAGAATGATGCTGGCCTTTCCTCTTAACAAAAGTTCAGTAGATTTATTTTTCAGATGCCTGAGAAAGATGCTTTTGGAGCCCTGTGAGGTTTGGTAAACCTTCAATTCAGCCATTAGTTTCCATATGATATAAATTAGAAAGGTCAAGCAATTAATATTAATAAATAAACCCAGCAGAGTACTGAGGCTTTGGACACCCTGCGCATGGAAGCGCAGCTGTATTTGCTGGGGTTTTCCATGCCTCTGTTTTATTTTAGCTGTTCTGTAAGTACAGCACACGAGAACATATACCACATTCACGTTTCTAAAAATACATTAAGGAGAGGAAAAAAAAAAGAAAAATCAATAGCAGTGAAACAGAGACATAACCATTTCGCATCAAGCGCTCCCAATACCGAGCCAAGACACCAAAACTCCCCGCTGCGGACCACGGCTTCCCCCTTCCAAACACGCATGTTCCTGCCACGGCAAGTGAAGCCCAGGTAATAGCGAAACATCCAGGAATGACAGGGTGGGGAGAAGGATGGAGCACCTAGAAATACAAAAGGTGCATTTCCCCGCTTTTGCAGGACGGACAGTGGCCACAGCCTGGCATAGAGGGGCTGTTCGACCCGGGCGGCTTTCGGGATACCCTCACGTCAACCATCACCACAGCCTCAACCAGGCGGGGAAAAAACCAAAATAAAATCAAAATTACAATCACCGGCAGCACGACACGCATTAGAAGTTGGCAACGACGCCGGGGGGTTATATCTTTGTTGTTTTTTTTTTTTTTTCCCCTTTCTTTTGCAGTCCGAGCGGGCAGTGCCAGGCTGCGCCGGGAGGGGAATGCCCCAACTTTGGAACAGTTGTCGGTGGCCGCCCCGCACAGCCCGGGGCTGCCCCGGCCCGCGCCCCCCGCACCCCCAGCCCACTCAGCGAGCCCGGGAGGGCCGTGCCCGGCACTCACCCGCTCCGGGGGCTCCGCGGCGAGGACCGGCGAGGGAGGCGCCCGGGGGAGCGGGGGCTCGGCGGAGAGAGGGGCCGCGGGGGAGGCGAAGAGGC
>VZTF01002700.1:1557750-1604445 GCA_013397755.1 Cnemophilus loriae | reverse complement strand
CGCCAAGTGCCGGGGAGGGCCGGGGGGAGCCCCGCGGGGCGGGACCCGCGCGCCGGCCTCGCCTGCGGCCAATCAGCAGCGAGGGCTGGGTTGATGGGCGGCGCGGGAGGCCAATGGGAAGCGCGCGGGGGCGCGGCGGGGAGATGGTCACGCAGGGAGCGGGGGCGGCGGCCGCGGGCGGCGGAACCTCGGCGAGCGAGGCGGGGCCGGCGCCTCCGAGACCCCGGGGAGGGGAAGGGCTCGCCCCGGAGCCGCCTGCGGAGCGGGAGGTGGCCGGGGCGGATCGGGGCTGGCCCCGGCGCCACCAAGGTCGTTTCCCGCGGGAGGAAGGAGAGCGGAGCCGGGGCCTGGTCTGGAGAAAGCCGGGCAGGCCCCGCTGGCGGCGGTGAAAAGCCTGGGGAGGGGGCTGGCTGCAGCCAGCCCGGCTGGGAGAGCCTCGGCTTCCCTCGGGACACCGGGGTCTGGAAGTGGGAAGTTGGGGGTTGCCTGTATTTGACAGGTGTCGCGGCTCAAGGTCTTGGTTGTTTTTTAACTCGGACAGATTTTTAGAGAACAAAGCACAACCCAGGATCCGGCACGATATCAGAATTTGGCCAGGTGAATGACAAAACGAGAGCAGTAGCACTGGCAGAGCAATTCCTCTCTCCTGCTGCTGGAGGGGAATTGACAGGTACGAGCAGCGTCAGTGGTGTAAAAAAGCAACGCTGTTATCACAAATGATTAATATTGGAAGAATTTATTTTGGGTACGGCGAGGAAGTAATGCCCAGTAGGAGTTTCCAGCATATACTGGAACCTTACCAACATTTTAATTCCCAGTGAAGGAAATGAGATACTCAAATTGTGTTTCACCTCTTCATCTCAATGTACAAACTCTTATACTAAGACCTGTTTTTTGCAGTAAAAGTGTAAAACAGCTGATAGACTGCTGTAAGATAGTGAGATAACAGAATAAGGGACCACACTGGCACTTTCACAGGCTGAAAAAATACGATTTTCTTTGCTTTAAAAACTTGTTCCATCAACAGATTGCTATAAATACAGATTATTTTTTTTCTTATTTTGACATCCACAGTAATTGAAGAGCTGAGAAATGGAAACCTGCAATAATTTGTTCATGCTTTTCACTTTAGAAATGGTAGGACTAATTACAGTTTTTTTCCTGCTTGCTTTCATTGAAATCCAAGGGAGTTGGAGGGGAGATTTCACAGTTACTTATTTGAAAAAGGAATGGTTAAATCATACACCAAAAAAACAAAAAAAAAGGCTCTCAGATTTGTGTCTGAGCATCTAAGGCCCCATTCTGCCAGTGTTGCCTTAGTGTCTTGCAAGAAATCCAGGATGGACAGTACTCAAATTGCTCTAATATGAAAGGGGAAGAAAATAAGATCATTAAGGCCATCCTGTCAGAATAAAAAAAGGAAGAAAAAAAGACGGTGGAGATAAGGTTTTCCTTTCAACTAATCATTGAGAATAATGAAGGATGTTTATAAGTGACCCCCATCTTTGAATTGGTAGCAAAAGCAGAGAATTTAGGATCTGTCATCTTTTTTCCCCCCTGCCATTAGCAAGAGGTTAAAGTACTTGCCGTGTTCTGCAGCCTTCAGCGGTGCTCACACTGATTCATGCTTAGAGACTTCTGAATGCTGCACTAAAGAGGGCTTTGCATCAGGTCCTGTGCAATTTGGCAAACAGAATGAGCAGAGTATTCACCATTCAGTGATAGATTTTATATATATAGATAGATAGATAGATAGATACACACACACGCACCTCTTCAAAGAACTGAAAGGGGTGGGAATCTCAGGGCAGACAATTGTCTTTTTGTAGCTGTACCTTCTTTAACAGCAATAATCTGACAGAATTGAGACAGAAATTGAGCTCGTGAGTTTGGGCACGATTGTTTCTGGCTGGTGAAAGTCTATAAGCAATCATCTTGTGCTGCTGTACAGCCTTCCACGGAGGCTCTGCACACACTTCCAGAGACAGCAGCTGAGGGAATATTTCATGTCATCACGGCACTGCAGCTTTCCCAATATACAGCAGGGTTTTTTCAGGGCCAGCGCTGGCAGGGAGGCAGTTGTATGAAGGCTTTTACTTTTAAAGTCTCAATTTCAGAGCTACAGAGAAGAGTTTGAAAACGCGGCCTGCCTGCCGAAGGTGATTTCTCTCTGAGGTGGTTTGGTTTGGGTTTTCAACGTTTGGTTGTTTAGGATTGTGTTTGCTTCAGCTGAACTGAGCTAAGCTACTCCTCGGTTAGACTGGGCTTAAAAGTTACAGTGTTTCTACCAAACTGCTTCGGGCGTGCGCACAGTTAAACCAGGGCCTCTTAGACAGGGGTAGTTGGTGTCCTGGCTCGGACACCCAGCAGCTCTCCTCCTGTAATTTGTGTGTGGGGCAAAACTCTGCAGGAGGTGCGTCACGGCTTTGGCTCTGCCTTCGCCTGAGAGAACCAAACCACAAAATCCAGAGTAAAAGGAGCTCGGGCAACCAGGTCTGCTCGAGGTGCACAGTATGCCTGCAGCTGGGGTAGGTCCCAGGGCCTTGGTGCAGCTCTTCCACCCGTGTGAGCAGGGAGTAATTCCCCTGAAGCTCGTGGGTTTGACGTTTCAAAGCCTGAATCAATTCAGGGTCTGGCAAGAGGGGCCTGACCCCTCCCTGCTCACATCCATGCGCATCCCAAGCAGTCAGAAATCTTTGATCCCGTGCAGGTGCCCTAGTGACATAAACTTCGCTTTCAACTACATCTTCTAGGGAGCATTGGAAAGTGTGTATCATGTTGAGGGGAACAATTGCTAAAAATATTTGTTCTTCTGAGGATAATTGAGATGATTTTGTTGATAGCTTCACACAAAGACTTTGGAGCCTGGTCTTTTTACAGCATCACAGCTGTTTACAAAATAAGATTGTTTAGTTAGTTATCGACCTTGGGGAATACCTTTAAAAACCTGCGAATATTCACTTTTAAGCTAATAAAAGCAGTGAATTTCCTTCATCTATGTTTACTTTTTGAAAACATGCCCATCAATTAGATCAGTGGCTAGAAATGTTTATGGAAAGATTTTAAAGCCCATTTTAGAGGGTATTCAATGAAAGCAAAATTTTATCTCAAAAACACAGTCATCTTACCAGGTGTTAATTTATGTTCTGGGAATGCAAACCAGTATTACACGTCTGATTTCTTCAGGATTTGTAGCTCTGTTTGTAGCTGTTTATGCAGTCTTGTCTCTTTTTCTGCCATGCTGATTACTAGTCCTCTGCTGTGCTAGGGATGGAAAACTGAACATTTTATTTGTTCACTTCACACCTTCTGCATTTCCCTCTTGAACAGAGGGCTCCTTTCTTGAGCAACAGTGAAACTAAACCGCTATCACAAAGCAAACTTGGGGCCCTGGAATATAAAACCACTCCCTGCAATATTTAAATTCCTTTGAAAACCATCCTCTGCCATAGGCCTATAAACGTTGTCCAGCTGCAATGAGTTTATAGATTCTTGGAGACCATCTGTATTTAGCAAAGAAATAACAATACTGTGTGCTGAAACAGAGACAATTGCTATTTTATACATTTCATGTAGATATTGGGTACTTCTGATTCTTTCTCTGTTGGCAACTGTGAAGTAGAACTGGGAACAAAGGTATATCAGTGTAATATGCTTACTTTTTAAAAATGACATTTGTCTTTCTGAACAGTTATATGAAAAGTACTGGGTTTATTACAGGACAAACAATATAATTGTGTAGTTTGACAGATTGAGATTTAAGTTTAATGTCGTTACTACCATCGCGTAATCATGCTCATGTGCATTCTCCAGCAGTTTAGCATCACATTCCCAATCCCTTTGCTTTGCATATGACCAGGAGAGAAGATCCAGAGCTCTCGTTGCAAGGAAACAGATCCTCCTTTACCTAAAGGCAAAAAGATCTGTGATGTTTTGTCCCTAAATCATGGCATTTATACACATTTGTAAGGTGCTCTTCACCTCGGACTGTTGGTTCTATTGGTTATAACATCTTCAGCTGTCCAGTGTCTGTGTTCCCACACAGCACTGCCAAACACCAACTTCTCCCATAATTTTAAAACTCAAATTGCTTCACTAATATCTTGTAAATGCTTCTGCTCATACAGCCTTATTACCTGGTTTACAAACATTTCTAACCTAATCCATGAATGCATAATACACTGAGTCGCTTGTATTATTCCACTACCAGAAACCACATGACATTTACTACATTAAAATACAATAGCGAACACTTCACTCTTAAGTCCAAAGTCTGAACTGCAATTTAAACATGGGGGGTTTCCCCCTACGTTTATTGTAGAAATTAGCAGAACTTTTATGTAGACCTCTGAAATGCCTAATGGGAGCTTGTGTGCAAACTTCCCCAGCCATGTGTGCCACCTGCAGCACCTCAGCAATTACCAGTTGTCATTTGACTGCAGCCCATCCAAGGCAGAGCCTGTGTGGTTTTTCCTGCTTAGGAGTGGAGTGGCACAACTGTAGCACTGGCAAAAATACCATAAATGATAGCAATGAACCAAGCACACTCCTCTGTCAAATGGCAAGGGTCAGGTACTTGTAGCAGGGATGCTTTTGAGTGGTCCATGAGAACAAGATTTACTTCTAGGAAACCCCCAGTGAGAAAATTTCACACACAAAAATCGGAGGAAACAAAACTGCATGTGGACAAGGATGCTGAATTCAAGAGTGAGTTACATCTTATGAGGTGTTTGTCCAGCTCAAGTTGCAAGTCCCTCAAAATCAGGATTTTATTGTAGGAGAACTACGAGACATTTGTTGTGAGTCATGACCACCTTACACATTGGTGCTGGCAGAAAATGGGGTGTAAATGAAAGGAACAATTTTAGTCATATGGCAAAAGTGGTTTTACATTTTAATTGTGCTGCAGAAAGGTCAAGGCTGGATCTTTTTCGGTGGAGGGATAAATTTGATTTTATGGTTTATGAATATGCCTCTCCAAAACTGAAGAAGTAGGAACTGGGAAATAAATCAAAATTTTCCTGTGCAGGCTGTTGCTTCTGATCTGCTTTCAAAACAGCCTTCCAGAGGCATCCTGAAATTTTAGTGGCTTATCCCACATTTCCAGGGTGATCATGCAGTTCTCAAGGCAGGGCTAGAGCATCTCCAAGTTGAGAAGGATGCAACGCTGAAGTGTCCTGGCTGTGGTTTGTGGCAAGGGGAATCCGTATGTACTGATTTGCCTCTGAAAAAGGGTCAGTAGGCTTTCAGCTCTGCAGAGAAGTAGTGTGAGGAGAGGGGTCAATGGGGTACATGGCCCTTCAGTACCACACCATGCACCTTCCAGCATGGTCAGATGAGAAGGGGTGCTTTCCCTTTTCCAGGACACCTCCCATCACCTTCCCATCAGCTCATTTTTGACCACTGGCAGCCCACCCCCCATGGCAGACACAGCAAACACAATTCTGTGAAGCCTCTAAAGGAGCTGCATAAAGTAAAAAGAATTTCCTTTCTCTTACCCAGTTTTCAGTCCCATACAGCCCATGTGGCCTGGTCATGACACAGCTGCAAGTAAGACACCTTTAGCAAGAGCCTCATTCACATTGAGGTTTAGAAATGGGATCAGAAAGTTACGAAGAGACAAGCTTGTCAAGAAAAAGTAAAATGCTCTTGGTTCTGTGGCCAAATGTTACGCACTATCCCCAGGTTCAAATGAATTTCCTGTATCTTTATGTTGATAAGCTACAGAATCATAGAATGGGTCAGATGGGAGAGGACCAGAATGATCTGATCCAAGCTCCCTGCTCAGCCAGGGTTGTCTTAGGGCACACGGCACAGGAGCGTGTCCAGATGCTTCTGGAATATCTCCAATAAGGGAGACTCCACACCTCTCTGGGCAATCTGTTCTATGTCCAGCCGCTGCGCAGTAAAGAAGTTCTTCCTCGTGTTCAGGTGGAACTTCTGTGCCTCAGTTCCTGCCCGTTGCCTCTTGTCCCATTGCCCGGCACCGCCGAGCAGAGCCTGGTCCATCCCCTGACCCCTCCCTGCAGACACTGACAGACACTGATGAGGTTCTCTCTCAGTGTCTCTTCTCCAGGCTGAACAGGCCCAGCTCCCTCAGCCTTTCCTCAGAAGTGAGGTGCTCCAGGCCCTCGGTCAACTTTGTTTCTGCTGGACCAGGAGGTGGACCAGGAGCTCTGTGTCTTATACTGAGGAGCCCAGAACTAGACATGGTAAGTACTACAAATAATAATAAATTTGAAAAGCATAATGCATTAACTTTGGGACCAGCTGTTTGCAGCTGGGTGTGCCATTCCTCTCCGAGGAGAAAGACTCTGGCCCTGTTATTTGTCTGCCACCGTTGCTACAAGCCTCAGCCCTCTGGGGATGTGCCTGGAGTTGGTGCTGTACATCCCGCCCCGCAGTGGGAGAGAGTCCTGGAGCCTGCAAGTCCATAAGCATGGAGCAGGGTGCCATACAAAAACTGAGAGGTAAAGTGATTTACTTAAGGATAAGACTAAGAAGACAGTCCCACCCCTTGATTGCTTTAGCCCTGAAGTGCTGATGGAGCTGCAATGAATGGAGCCTCTCAGGTGAGGCAATGGTTAATTCAGTGAGAAAGCAGAAGAAAAATGGCCTGCTCCAGATTTAATTCCCACAGTCATCCTCTCTTACCTTTGTTGTAAACCTGAGGGCCTGCACGCAGACTGGAGCGTTTCTGTTAGAAATGCTTCTGACAATAAATATTGTGAAAATCAGCATTGTTTTGTTAAAAAAAGAATGGATGTGCACCGCCGGTGACCTCTATTTTTCACTTCACTGAAGTGATTATAAATGGCTTTACTTCTCCATCAGTGCCTTTGCTGTGGACACTAGGCATTGTTTTTACCTCACTGCCTGTATCCAGGTGTACTGAACTTTTTACTCACATTTCCAAATGCTGCCTCTGCCTCAAACTGGACCAGACTGTGCTTCTGCAACAACAGCACTTTAAAACTTATTGCTATGGTTATCTACACTGAAGGAGCACCTGGGATCGATGTGTAAGTACAATTTCCATCCATAGCTCCACTTAGTCCTCACTGACTCACCCACCGGCATGGGAACAGGGCAGGGGCTGGAAAGACGTGGGGGAGCACAGGTCTGTCCTTCCGAGGGTGAACGTGGGAGCTGAAGCCTGGCCCTGCAGTCAGGAGAGCATCAGATGTTGTGGGCCAAAATAAGGGTCAGGGCTCAGCCTGGGTATTGGAGAGAGACACACAGGGAAGCTCCTGGCAGGAACTGGGGAAATCTGCCAAGCTCAATAGAGAGGTCTCCCCCTCTCTGGTCTGTATCCAGCCCTGCTGAGGAACAGCCAAGCCAATGCCAGGAACTGGAAAGTGAAACTGCACACAGAGAGAGGGAAAAGAAAAAAAACAGCAAAACGGGAAAGAAATCCAGGCTGAAAAGGAGGAAAGAACACCAAAGTGAAAGGCCGGCATGCTGGAAATAACTTGTTCAGACTCAATCTGCTAGCGGAGGGGCAGAAATTTTGCTGTGCTTGGGAATGTCGCACTTGGACTCGCTGGTTTACTGACAGCATTTCTTTTGCTCCCCCTCCTGTGTTGAGCTAAAGCCAGTGAGTGAGATGGAGGGAGGAAGGGAGAAAAAGCGAGGCCAAGAGCTTTCTGCGGTCGGTGGGGGCCTATAAATAGCCAGTGAAGTCTTCTAATACCAATCGGGTGCGTCACTAGGGCCCTCCCCGGCCCCGCTCCGCAGCAGCCGTGCCAGCGGGAGCGGGAGCTGCAGCGGCACCCCGAGCCGAGCAGCTGGGCTTGGCAGGGATGGAGCCGGGAGAGGGAGGCCGGGAGGTGCAAAGGGGGTTGAACGCTGTCTGCCGCAGTCAGGCTCGGGGAGAAAGCGGGGGAAATAATCCACGCGTCCCTACGAGCCGCCTTGCTTCGCCCGCGTGTTGCTAAGTGTATTCTGGTTCCTGCTCCTGCGACTGCCCGGTTGGCACTGATAAATGCTTCTTCCTGGAATAAATGGGTGTCCAAGGTCTGTGCCTCCTCCTGACTTGGATGCTGGGAGGATTTCTGAAGTCCTGCTGTGCTGTTCGCTCCCTCACCTCACTCCTCCTCTCCCCATAGTGAAAGGTCAGAGGAGGAAGACGAGGAGCTGAAGTTGGGCAAGACGCGCAGGCTCGTTCAGTGCCACCACTTAGTGATCCCTTCTCTGCAGGTTTAAATGTTGCTCTCAAAGCTGACTAAAGGCAAAAGTCTGAGGGATGCTAGTGAGCATTTTTTAGCCCAAATTTCCCATTGCTATCACCGTCACTCCATAACACTGCCGATAACCCTCCCATAAATAAAGCTGCTGCTCCTGCCTGGCCTTTTTAAACCGTCGTTTGCTGTCTAATCCAGATTTCAGGACTGGGGTGATAGAAGACCTGGCCCTTGCTTTCCTGAGCTCCTGCTCTCAGCACCATAGCAGCAAGCTATACTAAAGCACTTCTTCCACAGCACTTGCATCTAAGACAGTATAAAATGCTTGCATAATCATGGGGATGAATTTTTATACTGATTAAAATGAGACTCCAGTTATTTTCCTTTTTTTTAAAATTTTTTTTGCAACACTGCTATATTTTCTGAGCATCCAACCTGCTTCATATCAGTCATTTCTCCATCTGTTTTGTATTCCTTAATTCCTCCTTGGAAGATTTGGCAAACGTGGATGCAATTTGATGTATATTGGTAGGAGCCCAGTTAATGGAGTTCTCCTTATCTTTTCCTAACTTCCTAAATTTCAGTGACTCACGATGTCACTGATAAAAGGATGAGGATGGATTAGCCAAATCTCACTGGTTTCAACCCTCTTCCAAAATAAATTTTTAATTTTGAGACATTGTTGAAGTTGCTCACATCAATCCAATGGAAAGAAGCAGAGGAACCTGCTGAGAAATTCTTCTTGTATGGGTCTATTTGCTAAAAATCAACCTGTTAAGCAGAAGATGCCAGACTGACACAGGCAGGTCTTTCTGATCAGCCAATGCCTTGAGATGTGCTCATTTTCAAGGAAGATGGTAATTTCTCCCAGACTTGGGGCTCTCCATGGGGCCCACAACTGCCATATCAATGTCCAGTCTCTCTGTGACATCACACTGCATCCAGCAACTGGAGACCCCTTCAGACATCCTAATTTTGTAAATTCCCTGAAGATGTTGAAGCTCTGGAGCAGTGTGGAGTTGGCTAAGTGCAGCCTCTGCAGGAGGAGGTGCAGTTTTCTGTGGATATTTCAATAGCCAGCAGGTTTACCCGTACAAAGCCCAGCACAAAAAGGGGATGATGAGGTTGTGGTTAATCCTCTTGGTATCAGTGGAGATCACTGACACATAAGGAACAGCCTGTGGTGGGCTTTGCTGTGTCAGGGGACACTGCAGTTCTTGCAGCAAGTGATAGAATGTCACTGAGAGAGAGTAGGAACATCTCCACATAGGAACTGCTCACTTGAAGCTGGGTGACTCCAAGCATCACTGTTTTCTCAGTGTCTGAAAGCTTCAAAACACTTATGGTTGAGAGCATTTTAAAAGGATGGATGCAGAAAGAACTAGCAATCCTGCCTCCTCCTCCAAAAAAACTGCCCTAAAATCCACTGAATAAAATACTCTATATGAAACGTCTGTCTAGTCTGACTTTTAAGAGGAGACAGTGGACTTGGAAACAATCAATAAATTACTATAACAATATTATCTCATCTAAAATGTAAATGTAATAAATTGTGCACTGAATGTTCGAGCAAGGCTCACCCTCAGATGTGCTCTTCTGTTTCCCTTTCCACCCAAGCCATGTTCTGTACAGGTTGCAAGAGCCTGGGGTGGAGACAATCATGACCTGCCCTGTTTTCTCCATGCCAGAGAAGTCCCAGTCCTGAGGATGTGATGTCTTGGGTGCCCATGTCCTGCTGCTCACTCCATCATGCCAGAAGTGTCTCCATCATTCTGCTTTTCCGTCTCTGCCTGCTCTCAGCAAAACACAACCAGAGCAGGAGCAGCCTCCCCAGGGAGACCTGTCTCAGCTCACAGGAAACCTCAAACCCTGTTTCCCCATCTCACAACAGCCACCTCCATGCCTTTATTAATTTGAATAAATTTGGGTATGTATCTTTTTTTCACAGGGAAAAATAAAATGTGACTTAAAAGAGATTTAAAACATTTTTTTTCCTAACAGTGAGGTCCACACTGACAACAGGATGATATGAGCTGGGATCTACCTTTCTGAACTGAAACCATGAGGATTACTCACATTAAAAATAAGCCCATGCTGAAATTCCCTTGTTGGATTAAGACCTAAACCCTACAATTGTCACTTTTCCCACCAGTATCAGTGGCTTAACTAAATATACTGTCCACATTGCTGCCTGACATTCCCAGATTGTTTCTCTTTCCCCTTTCACTGGAACTCCTCCGTGTTTCTGTAAGTTTATTTTACTTTTTGGTTGCTTGCTTGTTCTTTTCACCAATTCATCACCTTTCCTGCTACATTCCTTTCCCTAGCCATATATGATCTCCCATCCTGTCCTTTCCATTTCTTCTCCAAGATTTGCTACCCACTGCTTCAAACTTGGGAGAAAATATCCAAACTACAAATGGCAGTGGAAACTGGTGGAAAAAGTATATCCAAATTGACCCCGAATTTGTGTCTCTTCCCTGCAGAACTGGTAGGAGCTTTTCCAGGGTCAGGGTAATTTGCTGGTAGGGACACTCTCATGTCTAATAAGAGTTGTGCTGACAGGAAGTCATTTCCAGGTGACACACAGTCTTTTGGATCACTCTGATGAAAAAAGTGGAGTCATGGTTTAGTCACATGTGGAGAAGTAACTAAGAGCAGGCACGAGGAAAAGGCAAGGATTTCATGTGAGTCCAGCATTTTATTCTATGCTGTCAAATAAAAAACTTCACACAGGTTTTTAAGCTCTTAAAGATGCGTGGAGTTTGACAGCACCCATGTGTGAGGAGAACATTAAACACTCTTGAAGTATAATTACCTCTGCAGCCACTTTCTGTGGGTGTAAAGCCCCCAGCTCTGGTCTTAAATAGGAGAAGTAAAGTCATAAACATAATTTCTCATAATGCAGTGTAAGCTTCCCCCATCCTTGCTTACAGTAAATAGCCCTTTCTGTCCGGAAGGAAATAATTTTCCTTCTCTGAGCTGCTTTTTTTTTCCTCTTGGCCTTCCTCACCACTGCATTGATCAGTGTCTCAAAGAGGTCTTAATCTGAGAATTTTCCTAGTGCACATTGTATGCAATATTAAGCTTTTTTCAGGAATTTGCTGGTACAAAAGAAATATATTTCACAATAAGAAGAACAATTGCCATTCTAAATATCAAAGCATGATGATACACACTTTGTAGTTCTGCTCCAAAGGACACTTTTGTTTCAAATTCCCTCTTTTCAGGAGCTGCTTCTTCTGAAATTTCTCGCTGTTGTTAAGTAGCCCAAAGGGGGATTTTGTGTGTATGCGTGTGTGCATGGGAAGTTTGGCATAATTCATTCAGGATATTGAGGTAATGGGGTTATTCTAAGCATGAAACTAGCTAATTTTCATGCCTTTTGGAAGCTGTTCTCCCGTTTGCCTAATTTCAAATTGTTTCCCTTTTGAAGAGTTACTCCTGGACGTTGCAGCTGATGTGGCTGGTCTGACCAGGGCAGCAGACCTGACCAGCTGGGACTGGTCCTGACGTGGGCACGAGGCTCTTCTCCATCACCTGGGGTAAATCCTGTCAGTGTGAGCACAAGCCATGGCTAGGGCCAACGGAAACCACAGCCTGCAGTCTCCTCACTCACTCCTCCCACCAAGACCACTCCATCACCTGGAAGTCTCATGGTACCCCCCGAAACAGACAGGAGTATCCTTCAAATTTGGGAGATTCTGGAAGTAATCTTTCCAGGCTCATTGCCTCACTGGGCTGAGTGAACTGTGATTTTTACAGAGTGCACTCAGACCCTCTTCTCCTCACCAAAAAAGAGGAGGCAAGCAGCAGCACCTGCTCTTACAAGGGATACATCCTCCAGTCCATCCCACCTCCCTCAGGTTAGTCCCATTAACCACAGGTTAGATGCTTTGAGTGTATTTAGAGGTCTGGAAGTGAATGATGCCTGAAATCCCACTGACAATGCAGGAGGTTAGGTGCTGAACTGGTTTAGAAGTTTTCAGACTTTCCCATCCCACAGCAAACTTCTGCCAAGCTCCTACCTGTATCTTTAGGGATGAAACTGGGAGGTTGACCCATGAGCATGCACACTATGCTTATGTGCCTTTGCTGAAAGCCTTTGAAATCCTTTCCCTCAATTTGATAAAACAACAATTCACAACTGATTTATGCCATATCCCAGTCCTTCCCACTGTTATCCTGAAAGTGTAATAGTGGTATGCATGGTTCTGATGATGATTTATAATACCCATGAACGCTGCTACTGCTTCAGCTAAGCCCTGCATTCGCCCCACAGTACATATGATGCTGTTATTATGGATATGTCAAAGACACATGACAAGTGATTTGGGGAGGCCAGACCCCCAAATTCCAGCGTGATAGGAGCTGCATGTTGTGCCAGGCAGAGAAGGGACGATGGCTTGCCAAGGGAGGTTTCATATCACCTCAGAGCTGTCCCCATGCTGTAGCTGGCAGGGGACCAGTGAAGCTCCTGGCATCCTTTCTCGCCATCTCAGGGTGGCTCTGATTTATGCCTGGCTCCAGTGGCCCTCCAAGGGCTGTCCCATCCTGTGACATCCCCTATCTCCTAGGCATCCTGTGCGATTTCCACCCAAGCCTAGTTTTGGGCAGAGAAGTAAGGATTACTCCGCTTATATTTGGCATATCTCAAGATCCCAGTTATACAGGAGGCTGTAGGCTTTATGGCAGGCAAAATATTTGTGTGACATGTGAATTAATCAATAAAACAGCTATTGGTAGTGGAACTGAGCATGTATGTCCCTGGCAGCTGAGATGGGGTATTCCCAACCCCCGAAGCTTAAGAAACAAAACAGATTACCACTGAAAATTTAACTCCAAACTGTGAAATGACAATCAAAATAAAGGCTTTTGTTTTCCCTGTCCTTTTTTTCTTGAACTGAACAGTACCTAACTGTTTAACATGCAGGGAAGGATTATTTATGTAGGGCTCTTGTGTAGGTAAAGTGCCACGTCCTTGGCCCTCTGCCCATGTAGCTCAGCGCGGGATCTCTTGTTACAAATTGCAGCTGTGTAACATAACAGGAAACATGAGGCTTTAAGTTATTCCACTGGAAAGATTAATTATTTGGAAAATAGTTATGCAGCAGCTTTGTGTATTTTTGGAGCAAAGGTGACCAGCACCATCTTAAATTTAAAGAAAGAAAGTTGCTGGGAAAAGAAGAAGAGGAGCTTTGGGGAGTGAGAGAGTTTTCGGACAATTTTATTTTTATTTTTTTAAAATAGTGTTTGAAATGTCTGCTATCACGGAAGGAGCAAAGCTGAGCTCCACAAAGGACAGCCCTGGCAGGGTGAGGGTGAAGGAGGAAGGGGATCTGTTGGATTCAACTGGACCTTGACCCTTCCCATCCAAAATCTCATCCATCTACCTGGGGGGAAGGTACGGGAATCCTGCTGATAGGGGAGACAGATGAGAAGTGAGTTTGGAGGCACAGGCTCAGCATGGCAGGTCGTGGTCTCCCCAGAGCATACTGGGACAGCCTGTGGTAAGACATCGTATTCTGGGAAGTGATTGTCCCCCTTATGCAGCACAAGTGAGGCTGCACCTCAAATCCTGTCTTCAGTTTTTGGGCCCTCACTACAGGAAAGACATTGAGGTGCTGGAGCATGTCCAGAGAAGGTCAATAAAGCTGGAAAAGGGTTTGGAGAAGGTTCTAGGGAAGCATTGGAATAGGCTGCCTTGGGAAGTGCTGGAGTCACTATCCCTGGAGGTATTTAAAAGACGTGTAGATGTGGCACCTGGGGACACAGTTTAGTGGTGGCCTTGGCAGTGCTGTGTTAATGGTTGGACTCGACGACCTTAAAGTCCTATTTCAACCTAAAGGAGCCCACAGTTCTGTGTCAGTCCTTCAGCCTTCCCCGGGCAGTTGTGAGCTTCTCTATATAGCCAAGCTCCCAGGATTTTAATTTGCTCCTCTGCGTGTGAGCGATCACCCCAATTAAAGGAAACCACTCAAAGAGCCGACTCGCTGCTGCAGTGCGTAGGCATGGGTGACAGCCAAGTCCTCCCAGCGCCTCTGCAGATGCTTCCCAGTGACTTCAGAGAGATCTGTGGCCAAAGCAAAAATGTCTCCCTGATTAGGATTCCTCTTAGATCCAAATGTGCTTAAATACTGGAGCCCTCTGGAGGGATGTGGTTTGGACAAAGACGTGGTAGTTATTTTTAGGCAGCACAATGCACCTTTTAGTAAAGTTTTTCCACTCAGACACTTAATGCATGGCCATTTTGCAAGAGTAGCTATTCCAGAACTAGCTTTGAGCTAACCTGGTCTCCTGGGGCTGTTGCCCACAGCAATGAGAGGGACTTGATGGTCCCTCTCTATTTGCTCAGCTATATCTGCTGAAATGAAAACCCCGAGGGAGAAATGCTTCTGCATGAACATCTCGGTGGGTTTGGGGATGAAACCCATGAAAATTGTGACTTCTGGCCAGGCAGTTGTGCTCTTGGACCCCTCTCCTCTCCTGCAGGCAGAAGGAACAGGCAAGAGGTGCCCCAGGAGCAACAAGATATAGAATCCAAACCATGGCCGTGGTCCCTCCTTCCTTCAGCAGGCTGGGGAAGACTGTTTTCAAAGCAGCCTATTTTTCACAATCCCTACTGGGAAAAGGACAATTAATAATAGAAAGAAGATGCATTCAAGGTATAAATGTGTCATAATTGATGCGGGACAGTCCATTATTTTTAATTTTTAAGTTTCAGGTCCTGGCAAAGTACAGCATTAGTTTAAGAAGGGGCGTAAAGAAAGTTTCCTATAAAATCAAGAATGCTTCCTACATAAGTAGCAAACCAAACAGAGAGAGCAGTTTCTTAACTTTCCAAGTTTTTTATTTCTGCCTCATTTACTGCTACCTCAGACTAACCGAAATCTCCATGTTTGTCTAATATAAAACCCCATATTTTTGCAAAACTCTTCAACCCACAGTAGCTTAGCTCTACCACAATAATTTGACATTCTACTATAGCAAATGTTACTATGTGAAACAAAACACTGAGTATTTAAGAAAAAAAAAAAGAGGAGGAAATTATTTAATTTAATGTAGTCATTTCAGTGCACTTGATAGAAGACAGGAGGCATATTTTTCACCAGCCAAAAAATAACACTAGTCAGAGGCTACTTTCTTCACTGCATTTGCACCTCATATGGCTGTTCGTTCTTTTATACCCATAAATGCACTCCCAAAGCAGATTCCACAAAATCCTTCTGGTTTGGGACCTGAAGTATCTCACCTTGCCCCATAGCCCACATCACCTGAGCGATGCCTGGACAAATAATCTCTGGTATCATCATAGCACAAGTGAATTACAAGTCAGCTCTAAGTTACCTCGCATATCATTGCATACCACTAAGCTGTCCGAGACAGGACCATGGTCATTCAAGTGGAAAGAAGGGCACAGAGAACACCATCATGGCCAGCTATAACTCCTGCTGGGAGAAATATCTCTTGTGTCTTCTGGGGCATCACCTACAGGGATAACCCAGGATGACAAAACTCCTTATTTAGGTTTTTCAGAGAACTGCTTGAAGTTGGGTGAGACAGACAGAAGGCAAAAGTGAGGTGTGTGGGGAAAAGGTCAGTGCATAAACGTTTTCCAAGGAAAAAGAAGCCACTGTGCATAGCAGAAATGTGGTTAGGTCTGAGGCTAGCAAAGAGTTCAGCTGAGAAACAAGGACAGCATAGATAAGCTGAGAAGCTTTCAAGAAACCAGGTCTTTTGGGCAAAGCAACAAATCTTCTACATTCAAAAGTCACCTGAAGACAGAAGGTGCCTGGAAGAGCAAGCTTTTAGTGCCAGCTCACATACAACCTCATTGTACAACCAGAATCGACACCAGAGAGGTTGGTTGACACAATGGTCTTTGGAGTTTGCCAAAGAGCCAGATGTTCCTTGCCACAGGGGAATTATCTTCCTCACCCTGGCATCTGGTTCCTGTAGCTGCCGGTAAACAAAGGGGACAGGCACATTGTGCAGAGGGGCAGGTGGCACATTGCAATGGCTTTTTCAAATAATTACCAAGAAGAAGTATTACAACAATTCTTGGCTGAAATGATACAGATAAAAGCTGTTCTGTGAGCATGACTTAGGGAATCACTGAAATTTGTATTAGTATTTATCTCTTGATATTTCAGAGTGCTGGGGTAGATGATTTCAGGAATGAAGGATTATTTGGCAATAAAGCCCTGTTTCCGGTGCTGTGCAAAGAGCAGATCCTTAAGTGAGCAGGCAGGCAGGCTATGAGTTATCCTGTGCCCACTCACACTGATTCATACCCTAAGGGCAGAACACCAAACCCTTGCTAACCTTCCTGCAGGGTTGGGCATTTCAGAAACTACCTAAGAACAAGCCAAGGGCTTCGAAAATAAGACAGAAAAATAGTGATTCTCTTCATACTCCATTCGAGCAATAAACAAAATGTTTGTGTTAGAGGCTGTTGCAAATCTGGCATCTCAATTATGTGCTGGGGTCAGACTACTGCCTTCATAAAGCTCTGTGGGGTCCTTCCCTCGAGGAGGGCATTTTCCAGGTGAGAAAAGCAACGTGAGCACAGGAACAATGGCTCCAGGTGCAAATCCCTTCCTGATGGGGGAGGGTTATCTGTTGCAAGTCCACACGGGGCAGAAGTTACACCAGCCTCAGTGCCTCCCTTCCTGGGTTGGAGGGTTTCCAGCCAGTCCTTCCTACCTTTCCTTGGCTGCTGCTCCCCCACCGTCCCACTTTGGCCCTTGCTGATCTCCCTGGAGCTCAGAAAAGGCAATGGGAAGGTCTTAAGAAGAGAAGTCTGGAAAAATCGGGAATGCTTCCTAAAACCCTGACATCCATCTGCTCAGAGCACACATTAGCGGGTTGTTTCTTCTAAATTGAAAGCTGTGATAAACTCAGCTGCTGTCGGCTCTGTCACCATCTTTATACTTTGGAGTTAACTGGCTGAGATGAAAGGGGCTATTCCTACTTCACAGATAACCACTGGCCTGCATGCTGGGGCAGACCTCTGCATCCTACCCTAACAGATCCTGGGCCTTTTTGATTTTCCCAGAGCTGCCAAGGGAGCAGGGAGGGGGTACAAGAGGCACTGGGCATCCTCGAGATGCAGCTTGGACCATGCATGGTGGCCCTGCTCAGCTCCCAAGCACTGCTGGCAGAACCATGGTGGAGCCACCAACACCAGCAACTAAGTGTAATTATCTAAGGGGAGTGTGTGTTACATGGAAACACAGTCCTGTCACAAGTGCGGATGTTCAGAGGTAAACACAGAGCTGAGTGGGGAGATAAAAGTCAACTCCCTTTGAATTTTTAATTTCTTTTTTTTCATACAGGCCTTCTCAATGTTACAGAGCTGAGCCTTAGGGGGTTGATTTCTTTACAGAGACAGCATTTCAAGTGTTTGAGGGACACCCCTCTGCCCACCAGATGCCATAGTGGGATGAGGATCTGGCCATGTCCTCTGTGCAGAATGACCTCAGCAAATCCTACCCATGGAGGGATTGGTGACACACTGCCATGAGGAAGTGAGGAATCTCAGGAGCTCTCACTGTGGTGGGAATTAGGATGCAAAAGGTGAGGTGAGCATCCAAAGAGTGGGTGAAGATGGGCCCTGAAAACTGGGAGTTCCCCATTTTATGGTTTCTATGTGGTTTCAGTCACCTTGAGTGGGACTGAGCAAGAAAGGTAAAACAATGACCTAGATAACATTGCCGGGCAAAACAAAGGACAAGATGTTTATTGGGGAGTAGCTCCTGGCCGGCTCCAGTCAGGCTGCAAAGAGTTTACTCTTCTCGAGGCTAAACCTGAGATTAAAAGGAAGATCTCAAACATGAAAGGACCCCAGGGCGCAGCCAGGGCTTGGGAAGGAGGGGAGTGGAGAGGCTGTGGAGCCGTGCCCACTGAGGAGAGCAGCCACATCTTTGAAATAAGTAAAAATGGCTTTACTTGGACGGGGCTGGTTTGATGTTGATCTGGCAAGGCTCACGTGCCTTCAGACCAAAGAGGCCACTGGGCACAAAATCCCAGACAGATGTGCCAGACCCACCTGGGGGAACTGTCCCTCTGCTTTGAGGAACCACTGTGCAACCTCCCTGTGCCTGAATCTCGTGTGTTGGACAGCATATAACACCTCAAAAGAGATGCCAACACCTCCTTACCCTGAAAAAGGAGCACCTGGGGGAAAAAAGCATTGCAAGGAAAGAATTTTGGAAAACATCTCTCTTTGGGTTGAGGAAATTTTGGTGGTATCAGGCAAGATTTGCAAAAGTGGCTTGTGATTATAAAAAAAGAAGCCATGGGTTTTTGCCAAAGTCTCCTGAAGTTACCAGGGAAATGACCTTGGATCTGTCCTGATCAGCATTGAAGGGGATGGTGCATTATATAACCTCAGCTTTATACTACAAATGCCTCAGGACACTGGGGTTTTTACACATCAGGCAGAGTACTTGGTGAGAGGCTTTGAGGTGGGAATTGCAGCCCTCTATTTTTCTGAGCATCACAGAAATGTATCAAGGCCGTAGGGAACATTAATATATTTTATTGGACAAGCCGCTAGAGCTGGAAACAGCTTGTCAGCTATTGGGCACACAAAAGCTTCCAGAATAAAGGCAAAAAAACTTAAAAGCTTTTAAAAAGTTCCCAGAAATCTCCCACTTGTGCCAACAACACCTTAAATAAACCATCAAAAGTAGCCAGACAAAAACTAAAAATATTCACAGAAGCCAAAGAAGTTCTGTAAGCGTGGATCAACTTTGGACAAATTATAGCTGCTTTGCTTGAAAGGCAAAATCTTTTCCTACAAAATAAAAAATCCTCATTTTTTCTAATTTTCTATCAAGACATGAAAATTTAATGAAGAGATTGATTGAAAACCAGCCAGGCTCGACACAGATGGAACTCTGACCTAAGCAGTTTTTATTGATTCAAAATTCTAAATTTTTTCTAAAAATAGCACTGTAGGAAATGCCTGTGGATTGGCAGGGTATTCTTGTGGTTGGTGGGGGGGCCTGAGCTATCCAGGTATCTTGAATGAACAAGACCTGATGGCGAGAGAAATATTAATATTATGAATGAACCTGAACTGGAGCATTCCAGCTCTGGAGCCTCATCCCATTTCATGTTTGATCCTCTTCAATGTCCAGGACCAGACAGCTCATGAGGCTGAAGCTCTCCCAGTCACTGGATTTAGATTTCTGAGAAATGCAGTTGAAAAGACACACAAATTCAAGGCAAAAGAGAGTATTTCTCATTTTCTGTGTCCTGCTTCCCTTGTTTTGTGAGTTGTAAGGAAGATTAGACAAGTTCCTGTGAACCTGTACAGCTGAAGAGTTACTTGATCACTTATTACCCAGGCACTTGCTGCCTGCTTTGCCTATCTAGAAGGCATTCAAAAAATAAAAGTTTTTGTCCAAGTAAGAGCTTGGATACCACTTTGACATTTCTTATTCATATTCAAAATCTGCCATGTTGGGCCAAGCTGTAGGGTTTATCCCTGCATCTCCTCTCATTCCGGACACTTCTCCATCAGAAGAAAAGGAGGATGTTAAAAGCAAAGTCCACAGGTTGTGTTTCTTGTATTGCTCTGCAAAAGGCATTTCAAGTGAGGCTGACATCACAGCACCACCATAGGCACCAAGGAAGGATTCCATGATCCATAGGCCAGGATTGAAATGAGGACTGCAGAGCAGCATCTTCCTCTCTTCGGGCTCCTTATTGAGCTGAGGTTTTTGTCAAAGGCACAAACCCCCAGCCCCTTGCAATGTCAGACATTTGTTTAAGTCATGGCGGCTGCCAGAAGATAATAGCTGTCAGTGTAAAATTACAAATCATTCTGCATAATGCCATGCTGATTACCATGAAAGCAATGGCATGATTTGAATTTTATTCCTTTCTTTTTTTGCCTATCTTTGTTGCTCAAGGCAGCAGCCTCACGAAGGCAGCATTTTGTGCTCAGGTCTGCATGGCTGGCCCGAAATCACTTCTGCATCGCTCTTTTGCCGTTCGACAAAAAGGTTCAGCAGGTACCTTAGGCCAGGTGGATGATCCTACAGCAAAGCATCTTTATGAAAAGGACTCCTGCTAGGATTCCCTTCAGCAACAGCATGGGGGAAGCAATTTTCACCTTCCTTTTCATGGAAAGCCCAGAGAACGGAAGTACAAAAGCCTGAAGTCACTTGCCCTTGCCTGCATTCACTACACAAGTGGCAAAAAAGGACTTTGCACTTGGATGTCTGGAGCCATGGGGAATGACACCCAACCACTCACCCGGAGGTCCCTCAAGTGCCTGTAGCATGATGCTGCCATCCAGCAGAGCTCAGCTAACATCCACTACCTCAAGTGTTTACCTTCAGTATTGCTCTGTAGTCGTGGCTATCCTTCCCACAAAACCTGATTTCGATTGTTTAAGGTGAACTCAGATTAAATCATGACATCAGTGTCATTGTGTTTTTGCAGTAGGAAGGTCCTGGAAATTTTGACCAGGGGGCTAATTAATGAGGGATGCTTCAGAAGGTGCTATTTTGTGATAAGCATTTATCCAAAGGGAATCCTCTGCTGAGAGAGAGTATTTTGTAGTCATGACAAAAGCTGGCACTTAATTCTACTTGATGTGAAAAGAAAAAGATCATTGTCAACATTTATTTCTCTGTGCTAGAGAATAAGAGACTGCTTGACTCAGGGACTTTGCTGTGGGGAGTCATCTGGATTAAAAAATAATTAAGAGAGATGTAGAAATGAAGTATGACAAGGGGCATAGTTATGAAACAAGAAGCAGAAGAAGGGCTGGTGTTTTCATCTTAGCCATCAGTAAACCCAGCTAATCCAACCCCAAACGAAATGTATTTCATTGCCTCTCCCTGCCTGGACAGCCAGGGCTCCTGTAGTCACCCCCCCTGTGAAAAGGAAGAGAGTCCCTGGGGCATCAGCGTAGCGCTTGGACAGCCAGATATGCCTGTTGGCTCCACATCGTGCTCTGCCTTGGTCAGAAAGGTTTTGTGGAGCTGAAGGTGTTGTGCTTGCCCCATTTCGTGCAGCTGGACTCTAACCCAAATTCATTATATATGTGCTCCACTCAGTAAACATACGGATGTCTTGTAGATGTCTCCTTCCTTCTGTCCTGTAGCAATTTAGGTGGTAAAACTGCAGTTTATGTGGTGTGTTGATAAAATTCTGTCTTTGCTGCACCCAGTGCTGCTGATGTGAGGCTGTGACTGAAGGGGAAGTATAGAGAGGGGGTTTAGGGTGGTGCTCAGGTGGTTTCCTGATCCCCACTCCCAAAGATTCTTCTCAAAGAAGTCTCAAGGGTTTTTGTAAAGAGCCTGAAGATGGGATTTTTGGACTCTGGGAGGGGCTATGGGTCACAAGAGCATCTGGAAAATGTGCCAAAAACGGGGTCCTGCAATAAATAAAAGGCACCACTCCCTCAGAAAAGCTGACATGTCCCCCTCCCACACAGGATCCTGCTCTGTGTACAGTGGAATCTACCACTAGTTCACCATCAGGCTTCCCAAAGACTTAGAATCCACTGTAAATGGGGCTTTCTGCCTTTTAACACACTCCTGGAAATGCTGTCTTCTCTCTTCCTGGCATCACAGAGTTGCCAGCAGCACCATTTCAGAGAGCAGAGACGTTAATCTTCTTCTGTAACACCCTCAGTTTTTGCTTAGGTCAAGATGTGCTCATCTACCATTTTCTGGTGAATCACAAGCCAGAAAAAGATTCTGGATGCTTCAGAGAAGGGCTGCACGAAGCCCTCAGTCACCATGAGTCACTTCTCTGCCAAATGCTAATTTTGCATCAGAAGCGTGTTTAACTTTTGAGAGGACTTTTTTCTTTTTTTTTCTTCTCAGTTCAGTCATTTGAGGACACATCCTGCCTGGGAGGTGGTGAGCACCCAAAAATCCTGTGAAATTTGTGGGTTCCAGAGCTTCTTACGTGGGATTTGGGAATAGAGCTTCCTTGGCTGTTACTTAGTGTAGACATCCTGGTTTTGGAGGAGCAACTTCATTTTGTAATCAGTACAGTGGTCTAAGCAGCATGTTAAAAAATAATCAGAAAAGGTGAAGCTTCACATAGCAAGGAGGAGGATTTCTTAGGGGGTCATTGAAACCACATCTTTGTTTTCCTTCTTTGAACTATTTGCTGCCATCATACTTGAAAAAAATCTTATTCCCAATGGCAGCAATAAGGATGTCTGGCAGGTTTTATGGTATTTTCAGGACTTTTCCTCTCTCCCAATCTGTATACTTGATCTTTACTTACATCCTTCTCCCTTTCTCTTTCTTCACTTCACCAGGCTAAACCAGGTAAGTATTAACTGCCATGGTAAATACATGTCAATGAGTTAAGAGGAAATAGAGCAGTGGTACCATCACAAACTTCCCTTTTCCTTGTGGATAAAACTTGGTTGGTCTTGCTGGATCCACGTAGGCTGTCATGTTTAAATGCTTAAACATCAGCCTTCAGCGGGCAAAGCCTCTGGATGCACACTGTACAGGAAGATGAAGCTTGCAGAGGACATCCCTCCTCAGAAACTGAGTCAGTGAGGATGCCAGAGATGCGACCCTGTCCCCCAACAAACAGGGTAGATGCTGTACCACAACCAGCCACATGGAAGTTTCTCTTCTTCCTTCCTTTCCCATCTAGTTGAAGTTTAGAGGCTTCCACCTAATCATGTGTTGGAGTGGAGGCTGCAGATGAAGGACAACCTGCAGAGCCAAGCTGTGCTTGCTTGGTAGGGTAACATGAAGCAGCTCCATTGGGCAACAGAAAGGCAAGGTGGAAAGGGAGGCAGACAAAAAAAAGACAGAGAGGAAGCAGAATCCAGAAAATTCTTTGACCCCCCTCTCCCACCATGAGCATGATCACTGTACACTCACATGAACACTTAAGTGCCCGCTAAAAAGCCTGAAACACTAAAGAAAACACAGACTGTAGCCCCAGAGGCAGTAGGAAGAATGAAAAGAGACATCCACCCTCCTCCAGGAGATGTGGGACATAACCTGGCACAAGGAAACCCGCTCTGCTTCTTGCTTGAAACATGCCCAAGTAATGTCTTCAGTGCTGAGACCTTGAGAGAGGGCTTCTAATGATTTATTTACATCTGGGATTGTCTCCCCTTGGTGCTCACATATCTGTGTGCAGGGCTGGAGCTCACTAGAGAGAGGTGGGAAAGATCTATTAAATCATTAAGCCTCTCCCCTGAAGCGTGGGGCCTGTGCTCTCCATCTGATAGAGACTGCTACTGCAGTTTATCTCTGTCAGAAGCGCTGTGAACACTTAGCGTCTGTCTCTTAATCTCATTGTTTTCTTAAAATACCACATCCTTGGTCTCTGCTGTTATTTCAGCAGAAAAAGGGAAAGGTGACGGGGACATTGTGCTTAACCAACCCAAAGGAGGTGACCGTGTGGATGCAGTGGGAGCGGTGGATGTTCTTTACCTCACCTTCAGCCAGGCTTTGACACTGTCTCGCGTGACATCCTCCTGAACGAAGTGCAGGTCAGATGAGAGGATGGCGGGGTGGGTTGAAAAGCAGCTGAATGTCTGGGTCCAGAGGGTTGTGGTTGGTGGCACAAAGCCCACTCGGGGCAAAATGGTGCAGCCAGGGATTGACAGTGAGGCGCATGCTGCCCCATGTCTCCGTCAAGGACCTCAAGGAGAGAACAGAGATGCATCCACAGGGAATTCACAGACAATACAGGATAAGGTGGCCTCCAGAGGTCTCTTCCCACCTCAGCCCTGCTGTGATTCTGATTTCCTTTCTGACTTTTTTCCAGTGAGGAAGCCTTCTTTGCCTCACATTGCCTATGTTCTTCTAGGAATCGCCATCCAAGACATGCGGCATCATCAGCCAAAGATTTCCAGTGTGGGGAAACTGAGTCCTGTTCCCAGGCTTTCAAAGGCAGATATTCAGCAACCAGTATTAGCTTTGATCAGGTATTTCACTGCTCTTTCCCAAGGGGATGATATATTAATCATAATCTTTGGTGGGTTTCAGCAACTATGGGATTTTTTAATCTAGTGACCCAGAGCAGTGTTACAGCCCCATGATATCAGGAGAGCCTCCCTGCATTACACCTTGCCCATAAGTTTTATTTCAATAGGGGAAACCATTCGTTCCCTGCCACCTCCTGAGTTGGCCAGACATTCACAAGTCTATTGCTAACCTGCTTTCTCTAATGAAAGCATCAATTCCCAGCAGCGATAGTTGTCATTAAATCAATAAGACACGTAACGCATTCTTCTGGTGCCTCACAAAAATGCTCAAGCAAATTGTTAACAAGATTTGCTAATACTGGGGTCCCACAGTCCAGAAGTCTCTGCAAAAAATAGTGGTATTTGGCTCACAGAAGAACTGTACTGGTTTCCTCTGTTCTCTGAAATATTTTAACCCTGTTTTCATTACAGTTTTTCAGTGTTTGAAACCTGTGGAACAACCTTGCTTGGGTGGAGGCAGTTCAGGCTGTAACAAAGCATTGACAGCAAATATCAAGGATAGTTTTCTGCAGGTACTCAGACACTGCCTCAGAGACTGTCAGTTCTTGGTTTGCCCAGCCATTTATTCTTCCCCCGGGAAAGCACTAAACTAGCTCCTAGTAATCCCTAAGGGGTTTCCTTCTCTCCCTGGGATCTATTCCTGATATTTTTCCTAAATCACTTGAATGTAAAACTATGGCCTCTCATAGTCTCCCAGCACTCTTCTGGGTGGTAAAAAAACCCGTTCCTGGAAATCTGGAGGCCGGCTAATGTTTTAAGGATGAGGAGATGACCCAAAGGTTGGCAGGTTGGCAGTTTTGCCTCCTGAATATTTCCTGACATTAAAGTGCAGCCGATGTGGATTTTCTCTCGAGCACTGGGAGCAGCATATACTGACAAGGGAGTGCTTCTGTGGTAAGAACCAGCCTTTTTTACTGGTTTTACAGGGTTTTGGTGTCTGGGCCTGACCATCTCCCTGAAAGACGTTCATCCATGTTTGTGTGTGCATTGACATAGTGGGATTGAGGGCTGCAAAAATAAGGATCCTACTGCTGACCTTCTGGCTTGTAGGCCATAATTAGTTTATGTCTGAAAAGCATGGCAACAGCAAAACACATCACGTGTGTCTGTTCAGAGAGGCAAGCAGGGAAGCAAGGAGGGTGATGATGCTCGAGGAAGAAGAAGAGAAATATAAAAGGAGTGAACAAGCTGGCAAATGGGGCAGGAGCGCTCAAGAACGAAGACACAGGGAATCAAGCTGACTATGAAGAAGCAGAGACTGTGCTTCAGAGCATAAAGGGGAGCAGCACAGAGAGACATGAAGGAGCAGTACTGACAGGGAGATGAATCGGATGGGCAAGCCGTGGATTGAAGGCGAAGGCACAAAAGGGCAAGGACAGATACACACGGCTTTGCAATTAGCAGCTGTGATTTATGGTGGCTTCTTTGTCTTATCATCCTCCCCTGGCAGATGTCCTGCCAGCAAGGGCAGTCGAGGGGTATCTAGGGAGGGGACAGAGGGGGTTTTAAATAGTCAGGCTAACAGTGAGGTATGGAAGGAGCTTTCTAGTAATCTGTACAGCCTACCCAGACAATTCTCATTAACAATATCTATTCTAAATTAAATAGTAGCTGACCTTTTTGCAATAATTCTAGGAGATTTCTTCTCTGTTTACCCCAATATTTGTGCTTCTCACAGCAGGTTTCTGATCCCTCAGACAGAGCCTGAACACTCAAAGCTGGTTTGGGCTTCAGCTGGTGGCTGGTGAGGGGCTGGCGGAGGTTAAACAGGAATGAAGGTGACGCAGAGGAAAACCTTCCTTTGTTGGCACAAATCTGCTGCACTGCTCCCTGATCCTTTCTCCTCATCCTGATCATCCCCTTTCCTCTGTACACACACACAAGTTTCTGTCCCATCCCTGTGCCAAAGCTCGAAGCATTGTGATTGCATGGCCATCACGCAAGGTAAGACTGTGAGGCTGATGGAGAAGCTCAAAACCAGGAAGGGGGCTTAGATATTTAACTTCGATTTTTTTTTCAATGAGTTGTTTACACCTCTGCAAGATGAACACCGTCAGTAGGGAGCAGTGGGCTAATCCTAACCCAGGGCTGCCCCGAAGGGAGCTCCATCACCTCCAGTCCCTGCCACAGAGGAAGGGGCATCTGAAGGAGTAACTGGGGCTGCACAGAAGGAGGAACAGGAGACAACAGTGAATTTGGGAAAGGAGGGGTGCGCTCCCTTGGGAGCAGAGGTCAGAGAGGCTCCAGTGTTCAGAGGCAACCAGCTGCAGCCACAGCAAAGGTGAGTGGTGGGGCAGGAGGGATGCACGGGTGACCACAAGCTCCTCTGCTGGGTGTCCCTCAGGGAGTGAGTCAGGACATGTGGGCTCACTCTTTCCTATAATAGTTAGGGCTGAGAGTGTTTACCCTGTCTGCTCAGGCAGCTCGAGCACAGGCACCCTTTGTAGTCCTGCAGGAACTCACCTGCAGCTCCAGGCTGATGGGCTTCACGCCCAGGGCACCTCGGGACTCGTGTCCCACTCAGGAGAAGCAAGAAATAAAGCTCCTGGTATTGACTGTGTTAATAATGACACTATAGATACTTATATAAAGGCAACTACATGAGTATATTAACTTTGCTTCACTGTTCAATAGCACCAGGAAAGCTGATGTTTGGAGGGAACAGACTTTGATAAATCACTCCCAAATACCTAATTTTTTGGTCTGGCCTAGAAATGAGACTAAATGCACCTTTTTTCTCCCTTAATCTGCTTTTGAAATGTCTTTTGCTGTTTTTCTCTTATCTGCAGGTCCTTTAGATGAGCTGCAGATACCTGCTTGCCCAGCTTGACTGCTTTTTCTTGATATCCCACGCTCTTCCTAGTATTCCTTGGAGGCTGTAGCAGCTCCCCTGCCCTCAGAGGAGCTCAGGAGGAGCTTTGCCAGGGAAATGGGAATTTGCTGCCTCTTAGGCTGAACAAGAGCACACGCTGTGGTAGTAAAGCATTAAATCTTCTCTGGCATTTTGTGTAAGAGATACAACCCTGAAGTTTTCTGTCTGGTCTGGGGAATGGGCATCCCTGTTTTTCCTCTAAGGGAATCTGTGAACAGCGATTTAGAAACGCAAGTCAGGTGAAATACCGGTATCCCCATTTCAATTGGCAGCTTTTAAAAGAGTCAGTGTATTTTAAAATACACCCAAAAACGGTGCAAACAGCTGCAGGGAACAGTGTTCCAGGCTTGCTCCTGACAAGAGAATCCCTATGCTTGGAGGTAACTTCTCCTCCCAGCTGAGTCCTGCTTCCCCCCGAAGCCAGGAGTCTGCAGCAAGCAGACTCTTGAGAAGAGGCCTTGTTAGAGGTGCCTCAGTCAAGCATCCGTGGATCTCAAATTAAGAAGGAAAAGTGAGGTGAATCCATTTTTATCCTGGTTACTGGCCCAGCATGGCTCAGTGGGGTGCTTCCAGCTCTCCAGAGGAGAGCTGGGGTTTGCCGTTTGCCTGCTTGGAATAGTTTTGACAAGTTCAGGAGGGAGGGAAGCAGTGGGAAAAAGGATGGGAATAAATACAATAAAGACAGGAGGGAGAGAAATTCTTTATGTTAATACTCACTGCCCACCTGCAGAAAGGGAAAGAAACATGCTTGGGTGTTTGTTGCCCTTTCAGAAACACATAGAAATGAAAGTGCATAAATTGTTTAAAAAACAACACCTGCCAAACTGAAGGGGAGGAGGAGGAGGAGGGGAGAAAAGAAGAAGACATCAACTGGAGGGAGAGTGGAAAATATTTTGATTGAAAAATGTCAACAAGCTCTCCTAGAAGCAACAACAAGCAGCAGTGATTGTGTTTGTACAAAACAAGCCCTTCTTCCTGATGTAGAAGATTGATTTTATTTTTCTCATACGAAAGCCAAATAAAACCCCCCAGACATCCCAGCTCCATCTGCTGAACTCCCCAGAAAACTTTGGGTTGCAGAGAGGAGAAAATAAGAAAAAAACCCCCTCAGAAACAAAGTATGACATCAAGGTCCAGATCCCCATAGACCTAAAAATAGCCCTGAGGGCTCAACTATGTGTTGGCAATGACATTTCAGTGGAGAAGCTCTTCCTGCACATACTGGCTTATAGCTCAAATCCAGGCACAGAAAGGGATTTTTGAGGTGTTTGGGTTGTTTGCAGGTTTAGTGCCTCGCCAATGACTTCTAGGTTTTTTTATTCCCTAATCCTATGTGAGGATTATAGGCCAAGAGAGACATAATCCAGACTCTTGAATGAATCTCGCAGAGTTTTGTTCTTAGACAGAAAATGAATTAGGTTAAGCGGGGATTAGAGGAGACACACCACATGCCCACTTGACCCCATGCAATCGCAATTGTTTATGTGTGAGCTGAAGGAAAAATTGGTTCGGGAAAAAGAGTAGGTGTAAAAAATTAATGGGTTTTCCAAATAAAGAAAAAAAAAGTAAATAAAAAGTAAGCTTGGAGGGTTGGGGAGCCTTTCTTCATATGGCACTTTCCATGGTACTGAGTAGCCCTGGAGGTATGGGGGGAAATATATCTGAGATGGAGACAGTATCCATGGAAAGATGGAGGCTCAGTGGCTGTGGGTAAGTCTGGGAATATCGAGGCAAAGCTTCCTTGAGCTAAGAAGGCTGAATAGGGAGAGGATACCTTTAGACAGCAAAGATCATGAAGATTCAGGTGTTGTTTTACAAACTGCAGCAGCGGGTGGTGATGGCCTATGGGTCATCTTCCTTAACCCTGGCATTTCTCTGGTCCTGAGAGGCCGAATCCTGCCCTGCCTGCCATGCTGGAGCTGGGCTTGCTGAGCATGGAGCACAAAGCTTGCTTTCTGGATTTTCTATTTTAAGCAGCTTCCGTCAGAGGTGAGGAGTTGAAAGTTGCCATGCCGACAGGGAAATTTCAGGCCCTAAAATAGTCAAAACTTGCTCCTGCATCATGTGAGTGTGCGTGTGCTTCCTGCGAGGGAGGCGAGGACTCAGCTAGGAGGGCGCAGGGAGGCTGTAAGGATCCTTCCTGTGAAGGAAAGGAAACCATCCTCTCAAGAAAACATCTGTAGGATGCTATCAGTCTCCTTTCCTATACCTATAGGGTATCTGGATAAATTAAGCAGCAGCAGGCAACAGACCGCATCAGCAATGGGAGGATCTTAATGATCACAGCATTAAAAACAATGACTCTTCCAGTTTTCACTGTTACTGCCACTGCTAGAGGTCCTAGGCTCTGGATATTGATAAGGAATCCAGTCCTCAGGGGGAGACACAGAGAGCAGAGGAAAAGGAAAAGAGTGTTTTTTGAGAGGGAAAATGTATTTCTCAAGGAGTTCTTGCAATGTGCTTGTGGAGCATTAGTGGTCCATCAGAATGTAAAAGATTTGCAGCTGTGTGCTGGAGATACCCAAAGGCTGCACCAAGCACACAGCTACCTCCTATCGATCATGGACCTGAAGTCTCCTGTCATTCAGGGCTAAATGGATTTGGGTTTGCCTTTTTCCTGCTGTTCAACCCCATTTCAGCACAAATCCCAAAATGTGGATTTTTTTATACATTCTTTAAAACTGGAGAAATGCTGGAACTATTCAAACCTATGACACAGATCTGCCAGCGGTTAGGGGACATTTTTGTCACTTGTGCATGCTTGGGTGAGGTTATTCTCCAGTCTCACAGAAGCATGAACACAAATGCTGTTTAGACATCCCTGAATGAGGAGAAAATCTATTGCCTACACATGCCATCATAAATGAACCCCAGCAGAGCCCACGAAGCTCCTCACTGCATTTTGGCAGGGAGAAATAACAGCTCACCTTCCATTTCCCACATTCTGCCTTTTTTTCCTCCCTCTCTCACTCCTATTGTTTCTCCCTGCTCGCCCCTACAGCCAGTTGTCGCTTCGCAGTCCACGCTTACAAATGTAATTTCTTCTGATGTATGAATATTTCACAAGCGCTCCCTCCCCAGGGATGCTGCCTGTGAGGAGGAGGCAGCCTCTGCAGGCATGGAAATGGTAGCAAACGACAATCTTAATGAAAGATCTCTTCTCCAAGGGCGTCTCTGCAGAAGAGAACACCATCCTGCAAGAGCTCCCAGCTCATCAGAGCACGCCCTGCTCTCTGGCTGCTTGAATTGCCTTTGGCCATGGGTGGTGGATGTATAGAAAAATACGGCTTGGTCTTTTCCCAGGATACATGGTTTTGTAGGCTTGGAGGGTCACGGGATGCTCTGGTCTGAGCTCCCCATAAAACTTTTGGAAATATCTTCCCTTCAGTAGATGCACAAGGGCATAACCTAGAGAGGTACATGGTGCTTTGGGTGAAATATTTTCCACCCGATGTCCGGACGGAGGAAATTCATCACCTAATTGCATCCATCCTGAAACACATAGGTAGCTGATAATCAAAATATGTATCTGTTGCAAACGACAAATTAAGCATCTTCCCTGAAGAAATGTGCACATGGGCCCATGCTTCCCTGCATCTCCACGTCTCCATCCCCTTCCTATCTCCTTGACCATCCCTTCTACACTCGCAGGCCACCGAGAGGGGCTGGCACCCAAGTGATGTGTTTTCCCAGGCACCTGGGACCTCCAGACCCATCCAAAGTTTTTCCAGTGAGGTCTCCTCCTCGCTGGATCTCCACTCACTTCATCTCAGCTTTCTGTGACCCATCAAGACTCAGAATGGTACACAGATATTGATTGATATAGACAATATTCATATCATATTGAGATATGTATATGCAATATACAACTGACTCCAGCAGTATGTATATACCTGTGTGTATAAATCCCACTGTATGTAGAGAGCTGCCTTACAGACGTCTGTCCGCCTTAGATATCAGAATGATTTGTCTCAGATAAATATCTTACTGATAGGAGCAGCAAGCGCCGCCCATCCCGCGGAGCGGCCCCGGTGCCGTCTGTCTCTCCGACAGTGGGTGGCACTGTGCAATCAAAATAGCTTTGCTTTCCCTTTATTCCACTGCCTTCATCTTTCATCCCGCTGGGCTTTGAGCCCTGCGGTTCCGGAGGGACAGGGAGTTCAGCACCGACAGCATCTCAAAGCTGAGGTTCATCGCATGGGAATTGGAGGATGCTTCCCTATGAAAACCAGAAATCGTAAAGTTACTCCAAAGGCTGAGCTTGGTTTGAGCTATGCTCTTCATTACTTCTAGTATTTAAGGAGAAGTAAGTATTTATTAGGATAAATCAAGTAAGATTGCTTCTTTTTCTCCTTTTTTTCTTGAAAAATGCAGAGAATAATTTCTGGTCTACTTTTCCAGGATGATGTGATTTTGTGACACTCCCTCTCCTATGTACAACTTCAAAATATTGAGACTCAGTGTTGCGACTTGCTCTTGATAAGAAGAGATGTGGAACTTGACTGGCATCTGTTGCAATAATTTTTGTGTTTCACTTCTGTTAGAGATGCAAGGGAGGTACTTGAGCCTGACTTTCATCTGCTCTAGTACTTTCTCACCAGCAAGCTCCCCCTAATTAACTCCCATTGCAAAAATTCTGCCAAATTGAATGGACCTCAAGTGAACAACAGTAAGGTGGTGTGGGCCGTGAGTCTCTGAGCGATGGCACAGTCAGGTTTATCATGAAGGGAAAGGACACAGAAATGTTTGTCCAGATTGCTGGGCTCACGAGCTGGGCTGGGCTCGTATGAAAATGTTGTTCTCAAAAAAATTAAGAAAGTTTCTGCACTATTAGCAAACACTGAGCTGTATGGCAAACTGTATTTAAAAGCTGAACGGATTTTTTTTAAGCTAAACCACAACCTTGGAAGGGAAACCATGAGATGATAAAGAAACAATGAGAAAACAACCACGTGTTCATGACAAAAATGCAGGATCTCCTGACACCTCAAAAGAAGACAGGTTTCAAGGTGGCCCATGCACCAGAGTAAAACCCACTGTGTCGTGTTGGGTTAACCCCAAAGCAGAGTTTCTCAAGCAACGGCTGGTGAGTCATTTCCTGGTGATACACAATACCAGGAGGTGTCAGTGTCTCCTGCTTCTGCTCTGTGTGCCTGCGAGGAACTTGTGGTAGGAGCTGCTCAGAGGTTGCAGTTAGGACTCTGGGATCTGTTCAATGGAAAGCTGCCCCTGCTTTAAGCAGAGGAACGGGACCAGCTTTCAACAGCAGCACGGTCCACAGAGAAAAGCAGCCGTTTATAGGGGCCAGTAGGGTAATTAAAATTTCTGTTTGGTTCTCAAATAGAACAGGGGGATATCGACATCCATACAAGTCCTGGGTTTTCCCTAGATAGGGTAAATGATCCCTAAATAGGAGCAAAACACTTTAGTCAGGCAGCCCAAGTTAATGTGGTGGTACCGTGCTGAAGGAGGATTTGTAAAACAACAATGCATCATCTCTCTGGGGGGTATTTTACCAGAGGGCCCTTCCACCCTGTCAGTCTTGGCCAGTTCAACTTCCCTGAGGCAGATGAGGACCCAAGTGAGGAAACTGCAACACAAACATCTTCAGAGCCAAAAATGCTGTGTGACCCCAGGAGCTGCTGGTTGTGCCTGCAGCGCCTCAGGCTCAGTTTAGAGGACAGGCTGTGCCCAGCCTGGCACACTGGCTGTGTGGACAGCAAGGACGTAAGTCATGCCTGGGCAGTAAAATGCAGACGAATTGAGTCTGCTGAACTGGAAATGCTCAATGTCACGCAATGGGGCCTGTGCTGGCGCTGGCAGCCAGGAGGGCTTAGGGTAACCCTGCTTGTGGTGGTGACACGGGATCAAGCTTCTTTTCCCAAAGAGAGCATCCCCAGGACCTCAGAAAGCTACAGTTTACTTTGGAGCTGTGCAGCAGCTAATCATTCTCTTAGATGTTTGGAGAAAGCCTTTAAAAGAATAACAGTGCTTCTTTTGAGGGCCCAGACTAGAGAAAAGACTTTCGCAGCACTCAGAAACCTGGTCCCTACATGCAGGGAGAGTAGCAGATGGTCATCAAATCTCTCCGAGGTGCAGTGAGAGGCTGGGCAAGCATACACAGGATTGGTGCCACATGGTGGACACTCACTGCAGACCCCAGAAGAGCTACACCACCAAAAGGACATGACTGTGCTGGGAGAGTCCTGCTTTTTCCACTTCCAGAAGATACCTCTTTGGCAACTGCAAAGCACACTCCACTTTTACAGGCTAGAGCAGGTGGCCGTTGTCTCTAGGTACCACTATGTCCACCTCAGGGTATGACAGCTGCTATGATGCTGGCCCATGACCCTTTGTGCACACAGTGTGTGTCTCCTTTCACAGTCATACCCCGTTCTTCTTTATTTTAAAGTAAATGACTCTGTGGGCCTTATGCCAGCACTTCAGATTCTACAGTGTCTATACATCAGTCATGTCTAGATCCAGATGTATGCTGATGTGTGTGCTGATGGCAATGCCATGTTTTAGCGTAGCTCCAGCAAGGTTCATCTGAGTGGGACTGGAGGGGAAAACAAGAGGCTCTTGTCCCAGAGGAGATGTCTGGGTGTGAGAAAACACTTGTTACCCCAAGGCACATTGACTTTGTACACCTCAGCATCTGAACTGGCAAAGACCTCAACACAATGTCAGCCCCCCTGCTCCCTTTGGCAGAGGCCTTGGGGCTCAGGGGTACAAACCACAGGGGCCAGACCTTCACCTTCTCCTTCACAGCATCTTCTCTGCTTGGGTGGGCAGAGGAGCAGGGGAGCTCTGAGTGACAACACCTGCAGCTGTGGTTGCTGTCCATATGGTACGGGTTCTGTATAAACTGGTGGAAAAGCCAAAATCTGGACTTGCAGTGAAATCTGTGATGGAAAATCAGGCAACTATGACCCTGTCATCTATGCCAGAGCTGCAGGTTCTTGTAAGTTTCTAGAGCTTCTCCTGAGATACCCCCCACCAGTCTCCCATCTTTCTTACTCCAAAGGGAGCAGAAGCCCGTCACCGAAGATCTGTCCCCACTGTTCCCTTCCCATGCAACGTGTGCCCCAGTTCCTCGTGCTTTGAGTGGCAAAATCAAATTTTGCCTCTGCAGCTGGGAAATGTCAAGCTTTGCCCAGACTTGTGCCTGTCCAGGGCCCACACAGGCTGCAATGCTCGGAAAAGGCCAAGGCTAAAGCCCTTGGCTCAGACTTGTTCTCCCGGCTTTGCTCGCCATCACTCCTCATCATGCCAGGTGTGGACACTGTGGTTGGTGTGGCGGAGTCAGAGCCCTGGCCTGAAGTCCTTGCTATCAACAAGATGCCCTTTATGAAATTATTTCTGCCAGGGTCATTTAATGAGAAGTGTTTTGCCTTGTTTTATCTCAGTCGGTTGCCTCGGTAGGACTGGCGGGAGGCTTGCTCTAGTGGGGCCGGTGTCTCAACCGGGAGCCAGAGGCTCTCAGAAGTGGCTTTTCTGAAATTAGTTTGCTTGTGACTCACAAACTTGTGCCTTGCTTTCAGATGAGAGAGAGAGATGGAAGCATGAGTAAATAGGCAGACTGGTGCAAGTTTCATTCTGGGCTCTGCAAATTGCTTCAGCTACATTAGAGATGTTGTTGGTGGGCTTCAGATGTGCAGTTCCTGCCTGCTCCTTCCCTCTGAGCAGAAAATGAGAGGATTTCATTTCCTCACCAGGACCAAAGCACAGTGCTAGGAAGATGAAATGACTCCTTATGCTTGTGTGCTGTGGGGGCCTGAGAAGCAGCATGGCCATGAGAAGTGTACAGGGCTCCATCACCTGGGCTGCTGGGTTCACCTGGAAAACCTTCACCGAAATCTCCCACCAGCCTTCCCATATGCCTGAGATCTGGAGAAGGAAACCCTGCATAACGTAACCAGCTGCAGGGAGGAGTAAGGAAGGAGCCAGCAACAAGGAGCTGGGTAAAACTTCATGTGTCTCGTGTCTTTTCATGCTAGATACCTGCTTCACACATGGTGGGTGAAAAGCTCCCAGGAAATTATTTTAGAAGATGGACAAAGTTAAAAGAGAATTGTTGTTTTCCTGCTGGCTACAAGAGAGCCAAGACTACAGCCACACACCTGGCTGCAACCATTTAATTACTGGAAATTTGAATTATTGGAAATTTGAATTTCACTGGATGCATTTAGAAATAATAGCTGTATTTGCCAGTGAGGCTTCTGATACAGTGACAAGAGAAGCTCCTAAGATATTTGTGGGGTTTTCGCTTCTGGAATTGGTCTATCTGGTGTTAATGAATATCTAGGCTGTATTTACAAGTTCCCTCCATTGCCAGTCAGAATTGTTTCCCACAGATTCCAGGTCCTGAGGAAGGGCCCAGAGTTATGAATATGGCATTTCCCTGTCTGGGAGTCAGACGTGTGTTCCCTCACACAAACTAATACATACCTTCTTGTTTATCTAGTTCAGCCTCTTGTGAAATACTTCTACCAGATTCTGTGCATTTTCAGCCCAATTGCTCTGAATTTAATTACCCAATCTTGCTAAAACTGTTTAATGCAATTAGCCAATGCAATTATCCAATAATAGAACAAGTCCAAAAATTAAAAGCAGCAGAAAGAAAAAAGAGGAGAGAAAAAAAGAAAACAGAGGCATTTGTATCAGATTTTTAAAAATTAATTTTCCTGTTTGACAGTATGGAGGGAACAACCTTCGGCAGCTAGAAAAAGATTGGTTTCAAAGTCGGAAAAACCCAACCTTGCCTTATCACTAGAATTCATTCTTTGAAAACAGTTTTCTGTCTGAAAATACTAATGTAGGGAAGAATTTGTGCCATTTTCCCTGAGATCCTCTTCAGTCCCCTGGAGGCACGAGAGACGGTGTTGCCTTGTTCCACATGAGCGGGATCAACAGTGGTCAATGTCCCACGAAGAAAAATGCATCCAGAACCTCCTGCAGCTGGCTGGTGATGCTGTCCTGTGAAAGATGCTGAGTCCTGGTGATGCCCTTGTGTTCTGGAGGAATCATTTGGGGATGAAGTGGGAACTTTGCTCCAGATGTGCAGGCAAATGCTTTGTCATGCACAGCAGCAGCATCTCAAAAGTTTGCATCCCGCTTCACCCAAAATGGCCCTTCCAAGGACATCACATGGTCACTGACTCAGCCTTCACTGAGAGACCCTGAGGCTGAGGGCTACTGATCAGCTCAGTCCCTTTCTTTGCTGATTCCTCACCTTTTTTTGCACCATGTGAACAACCACATTAAACATCCAGACACCAAATGAACACAGCTCTGCCAGCTCAGTAATGGAGGTTATAAGACAGATGAACAAGTCGAGACTTAATTCTATGCACTCACTTTTCATTCTTCATTTCACTAATTAAGCAAGAAACCTGGGCCATAAGTTAGTGTGATTAAAGTGAATTGAGCAGTGTAGAGTACACCCTTAACTGTACAGCTCATGTAACTATGCAGATCATAGGTTGCTCCATCTGTACTTGTTTGCTTAGCCCACTCTGGACAAAGTCCTAGTAGATTCTGAGCATTTAATTGTCAACTCTTCTTTTTTTACGGTTCACTGCTTGCAAGCTTACAGACTGGACAGACATCTAGAGACAAAGGGCCAAAACCTGCCCCATCCTGTCCCACTGGAAATGAACCAAATCAAGACAGGCAACTGTGCTGCCAAGGGTGGGACATGGCAGTGCCCGGCCACTCATGCTGACTTTGATTGAGCAGAAGTAGGTGGAAGTGGTGTTTTACCATGGAGGAATTTCCTACCTCCTACCTACCTTGCAAGACCCACCATAGTGACCTCCTGTCCCCACTAGCTTCTCCTTTTCAGCTCAGGCTGGATCTCAAAATTTTTTCTGAACACTTTCTCTATCTGTTTCCAGCTGGGAGCAAGCACTGGCCAGTCTCCAGTCATAGGACTCACAGTGATAATTCATCTTTGGGCACATCCTGGAGAACCCTTGCTGCTCCCCTGTCTTTCTGCTCAGTACCAGATCATTCAGGGACCAAGTACCACCTGGCCATCACTTGCATAAATGTGCTGCAGCACTGGGGAAATCTGAACTCTTCCTGGCAGCGCACATGGTCTCCCAAAGAAGAAATTATAAGAACACCATCATTTAATTCTGGGGAGGTAAACCAGAGACATCAAAGTGACCTGTACTCCCATCTCAGCCATTCATCTCCAGGTTGCATTGGGGTGAAAATGCCATGAGGCTTTTGCAGACAGATCTCTGACCCTTCATTAGCTGAGCCCAGCTGAACATCTCCCTTCCTGCCTTGTTAGGAGCTGTGGCCCCTGCAAAGGTAAGTCAGGATTCGGGATGGATGCAGGGAAGGAAGGGCAAACCTCCAAACACCAGTATTTTTCTGAGCCCCAAGGGTGTAGGTGAAGCAGTGCATCTGCTGGCTTGAAGTGGATTTGTTATTGGAATTTGGGATGCCATTCGGATTAAGCATCATGCAGCACTCACAAGGCTCCACTTAGCTGACATGTCTGAGCTCTGCCTGAAAATCTGATCTCCCTGTCATTACTCCTAAAGCTGTCTTTGCCTCTCCTCTCTTTTCAGATTCTTTTCATCCTGGCTAGTTGTAACACGCATCTCCCTGTTATGTTCTTCAGATGTGCTGCTCTGTTTTTACTTGAACTAAATCATACTCTGTGCTCTTTTCTCCCCCTTTCCCAGCACTGGCCCTTTCCCCAAACTCTCGGTGTAGGCAGTTTGTTTTCTATGGTTTTGCTTCAGCTGAGTTTGGTTATTAAATGTGCTTTCTTCTTTCCAAGGAGACTCCTGGTCCAGGCTCTGAGCTGCTTTTCCAACACATGAAGTGTTGCCATGTCTTTCCTCCACTCCAAGGAGATTTAGTGGTATCCTTAAAAAAGTAGCAGTAACCTTAGACATCTCTACTTCTGTCCCATTTTCTAAGGACACAAGGTTTATTTAAGGGTGTTATGTGTGAGCATAGCTGCTGATTCACTCACAACTTGAACCCATCAACCAAACTGAATGAAGGTGGACAGAGGGTCAGGGGGCTCAAAGACTTCAGGCTCTGAAAAGTCTCATGAATATGTGTGAGTGAGCAGACAAGCAAGGTGCTCTGTGTTGCCCAACCAAAAGGCAGAATAAACACTGATTTTTGGGCTAAAAAGTAAAAAATACGATCCAAGGGTTCCAGTACCAAAGGCAAATTAAGAGCATGCACTTATTTTTCTTTCAAACCTCATGCTTTTGAAACCATAAAGTCTCATGCTTTTCAAGGGACCTGACTCATGACTTTTAAACCCTTGGGTATGGAAGCGGTCACGTTGGAGTCTCCTTGAAGCCAGGAGTAGTTAATAGACCATCTCAACCCCCAGAGGGTAGAGCCTCACCTCCTTCTTCCTGCTGATTCCCTGCCATGCCATTCCTAGAGGCAGGAAAGCAATGCTCCCAGCCTGGAGCTGTGCTATTGCATCCAAATATGTGATACAGGTCTCAGAGGGGACAGCATGGGACAAAGCAGATCAAAGAGCTAGGTGTACTGGGTAATCCTGGGCATGTCTCTTTACCTTCCCGTGCCTCCACTTCTCTACTCATCCTGCAGAAACCCTTGACGGGGTGGGGGTTTCCCTGATGTGTCTGTACAGCACCTACTACTACAGGGTTCCCACTAGGCTGAGCGTGCAGGGAGGGAGTGCACCAGGTCCTAAAACAAAATAATTATGGGCACAGGATCAGCTTCACCCTAGAGAGCAAAGGGGACAGCCTATCTTGTAGGAGTCATTGCTTCAGGGCTTTGTTCCTCCGATGGGTTCCCCTCGGCTAGGGTTTGTCTCACAGGCCCTCATTCCAAACAACATCGAGGAGATAAAAGCTAAGGCGGGGTAAAAGAAAAATGTAAGAGCAGGCAGGAAAGGAAGGCAGAAACTGGGACAGAGAAAGCAGGAGACAGCTCTCAGGTTTGCCAGAACAGGTAGTTGCTGATTCAGGGCAAAATATTCCTATTGGAAGACTGAAAGGCCTCCCCAGGCCCCAGTTTCCTGTGCACAGCCCTTGCACAAGCAGCCAGCCTGGAGAGGGTCAGCACTGCTCCCCGCTGAGGAGCACAGCTGAGAACTGCCACATTTACTGCCTACGGTTCCCACACGAAGAAACTCCCTCAGCTGTATGCCAGCTTCTGCCTCCATGCAGACAGCTATTTACAGGATTTCAATGGGTAAGGCCAAAATGACTCCATGTCCAGAACTGCCACTGCCAAAGGAAGGAGACGGGGGTCTTTGCAAAGGGCTTTAATAATCTCTCTGTTGCTTTGGCTGGCAGCTTTCGGCATGCATCCCACATTCTCCAGTAGCCCTTTCCTTAGCAATGAATAGGCTTTTAGCACACTCTCATAATGGTTTCTTTTCCTGTGGCACTCAGAAAAACTTTCAGTCTGCTCCAGCAGCCGCCTCTGCTGCCTCTCCTTATCCACCAGAAGGATGTGGTGGCTCTGCTCAGCATATCCTCTACCGCCAATAGAGCCACTCTGTCACCTCTGAAAAAAGGTAGCGTGTGAGCAAGAGGTGGAGGGTAGCTTTGCCTCTCTTCATTTTTCTCAAAGCTCCTTCGCAAGCTGGGGGTAACAAGGCTGAGTTAGGACCTCTTCACCCGCCCCCAAGAAGCACTCGTGTCCCACTGATCAGCAGCCCCAGTGCAGGATCAGGGGGCTTCACCCTGGGGCTGACTCCCTGCTCTTTGGCTGCACTGTGCCAGAGGTGAATTGCATTCCCTGATGCAGGAGGTCTTGGCTCTGATCTCAGGCAGGTGGAAAGTTCACTCTCCTCCTGCCTTGTTTTTCTCATCTTAATTCCCAGCTGGGCTATTACTCCAAAACCTGCAGTAACAGGACTGTTACACAGCCACAGTGGTGTGTAATCTACTCGGCACAGGTATGTTGTTGTTTGTTTTGTTTCGCCTGGTTTTGATAATGATGCTGCTTCATTAGGGAGCTAAAATTGCTTCAGTTCAGGTGACTCAAAGGGCATTTGGAGCTCCCAGCAGGTATCTCACATACCTACAGCAGCCTAGGCAGCTTTGAAAATTGTACAATAGATAAAGTAAGCCCAGATTCTCAAAGGCTTTGAGATCTCTGAGAAATACAAACCCCAGAAAAATGTCAGGTACCTATGTACTTTCCTAGGTCCAGCTAAGAAATGTGTCTGAAACTGTGGACTTTAGCAGCAAAAAGCTCATTTTACATAATGCAAACAAGTTGGGAGGAAAGGGAGGGAGTAACAATGCAACACCCTGCTGTGACTTCGAAGACTTTGAGGTTATTTTCATACTAACCTGCAGTCTCATCACACACGTTTCTGTGTTTCTCCTTTCTTTTGAGTACGCATTTACCATTTTCCTTAGATATATGTGACTGCCCTGTATTTCCACATATTTTTACGGCTCTTTTCAGGATTACAGAGAAAATCTGGATCAGCCCTTTCTCCCATATTAGGAGAACTATGTGAATCACATGAGAGTTGGGACAATAGTAAACATAATGGTAAGTTTTAGCCCGGTACCTTGGCACAAGCACTGGGAGATGTGTCTCTACTTGACTGCATCCACCCATCCCTCATTAACAGCACTTGATTCCAACATGCAATTCCACTGAAAATTTTGCTGAAGGGTGGAAATCTCACAGGAAGTGTATTTCTGTGAATTTCACAAAAATAGGCAGGTTGGCTGGAGAGAAACCTCCGCTGAGGAGCTGCCTGAGATTACCTCTGAGCAGAAATTCAAGGATGCACAGCCTCAGAGACCTACAGCCTTATTACACTCATGAGCCTAATAATGTCTCTTGAGCCAGGATGCCAAATTCCCTTCCTTGTGAAGGAGGGAATTGGACATGGTGGCTGAACAGCAGCCTTGGAGGACAGAGGCAAAAAGCTGTAACACCTTCTTAAATCTGTATCTCACAGACTATAGCAAACATGGAGATTTTTAGCGGATGCAGTCCTAGTAGCTACCTGTCTCCACCAGGAGAGGTGCAGAGGGTGATAGAAGCATACAGTGAGCTCTGGAGAGATGATGGGGTTAAAAAACACAACAGACAAATTTCCAGGCAGAAAATGAATGGAAGGCTTTTAAATCAACGGAACACCTGGAAATATCGGAGTTGCAGATTGTTGGATACTTGGAAAGTATTCTCTGAAAATATCACATTCTTGCTTTGCTTATCCTTATATTCTTTTCCAGTTCCTTCTCAGAGATGTGTTTCATCCCCACGCTGGCTCCCACAGCCCCTTGGTTGTGGCCACTGTCACATCCTGCAGCGAGCTAGGGGCATGGGAAGTCAGCCTTACAGTGAGCAAAGGGCAGCTGCATGTTTCTTGGCAGAAGATTTGTCATTCCTGTTCGCTGTCATCCCAATTTACTGTCACACATAATCAGGGATGCAGTATTCATTGTCACACCGTAATCAGGGATAAAACATGTAAGGACAGAGATTCCCCTTGTTGCTTCTAGCCACTGAATCACAATCAACATTCAGAAATTGCTCACACTTTTTTTTCCCCTAGTGTAGCTTTTTATAGCATATTCCATACAACTGATGTAAATCAATGCATGCTCTGCTTGTGTATGGATCCTTGAATGCCAGGTAATCCTCAGATGTCCAGCTTACCTACCTCCTGCCAGTGACAAGGCACTTTATCAACCCACTACCATGGGAGAAATCAGCAGGCACTTGGAGCACTTTCAAGCTCTTCATTTGAGCATGCTTCCCATGGTTGAGACGCTCCAGTCACTCCCCTCGCTTCTTCAGTAGCAAAGCTTCACTGCGAGGGGAGATCACACAGCTTGTTTTCAAATCAGCTTGTTTTGAAAAGCCTGACCCTGAATTTCCTCCACCAGCTAGAGGCAATGTCCCCTGCTAGGACAAGTTGTCACATATCCAAGATCTTGAATGTCTGTGCTTGTTCTTGCCCTTTTTTCCTACTTTTCCCTGCTTTTTCTTGCTTTAAATTCAAAGAAAAAGCTCAGGGAGAGCTTATGAAGGAGAAAATTCGACTGTTCTTGGGGGATGATTGGTTTTTCTTCATGTTTTTATATTGTGATGGTTTTGAAAAAGGTAACAACACACACAGTTTTAAAATTATTCCTGCCTCGGTATAACTTTGTTGCCAGAGCCGTCAAAGGATCCTTAGAGTAAACAAGGTATGTGTGTGTGGGTATTAGTCTATATTTTTCATCTTCTTTCTGGTAAAACGGCATGTGCCTTTGAAGGATAAAGTTAAATATTTACCCTAGGTCAACCACCCCTGTCTGCAGAGTTTATATTTTGTTGGAGTTTGGGCAAGCAAGTGGTATTTGCAAAATCCCTTGCCTGCCTCTGCTATCAGAAAATGCATTTACAGAGGACGTTTTTTTCCTAGTCAGAATATTTTCAATCAAGTGTGAGCACTTACCTAGTCTGGAGAAACACTGAATCAACATGTGACACTGTGGTACGATTGTGTTTGGGATTGTGTTATTTCAGTTGCTGGTCAGGAACCTAAAAGAAGCAGGACCAGAGCAATATTCTTTGGCTATGTCATCACTGGACACCAGGGGATTTCTTTCTGTGCTTTCAGATGTCTTGAAATCTGCCTCATTCTGGTAAATCCAGGTAACTGTGCATGGGTGGTTGGTCCTGCATCCAGCTTGCAATGAGGTGAGCAGGCCAGGGGCACTGGGAAGAGCCGAGGTACACATCTCACGTTCCTCCCAGATGCAGGCAGAGAGCATTTCTGCAACGGGGCTGGAGTCTATCCAAATTGCTCGGCATCCCAGGCCCAACAAAGTCTTCTTGCCAAACTAAAGTCTGCATACCAAGGAAGTGCTGTAGGCCTTCCTGCCTCAGCTCACCTGCTGTGGCTCCTTTGAGGACTTCATTTTGCTCACTAGAAAGCAAGACCTCTCCCATGTGGTCTTCATGAATCCTCCCCAGGAAAAGGCCACACTGTAATACAGCCCTTTAGGACACTGCAGGCTGCCCAGCACATCTCTGTTGGGATGTTTGGGAGCACCTTTATTCAAGCTTCTCTTGAAACACATGAATATAAAATGCAACGCCTTCCTGCCCTCTTCCCTTTCATCTTCTTCCCTCCTCCCCCACCATGCCTTTGAGGCATCAGTCTTCAAACTACTTCAAATCAAAGCAGTTGCAGGAGATGACTGATGGATGACTTCTCTCAAAGCCTACTGATGTTTCTATTGGGTCTCCCAAGAACAGAGAGCAAACAGCAGCCAGACCAAAGGAAAAAGCTGCGGACAACCTTGCCAGTCTTAGGAAGAGAGAAATAGCAGCAAGAAGACAGAGGGAAGCGGAGGTGGCACAGTGAGTGTTCTCTGCACTCCTGCTGCTATGCAGGTTTGTAGGAAATGTGGCCTGAGGGCTACTCTAACCTGTGCCAAGTGCTGAGACCTGTATGTATTAGGTGTGAGACTCAGGGAGCTGCAAACAGCTCTTTGAAGGCCTTCCTCTCCTCCCTTAGCAAAGAAATTCAAATCTGATTTCTTCCAGTCTTTGTGTTGACCTTCTGCAGGTGTGGAAAACAATCACCTCTGTTTCCTACGGGCATTAAAATTAGACCCTACATTTCCAGGAGGAAACAGCTATATTACATAGATCCTATTATAAGTGTCCATCTGCACTGATGTGCAGATGAAACATAGAGCGGAAGGACCTTGTTCCCTTACAGCTGTTAAGATTTTTTCATTCCTTCCACTGAGGCTGGAATTTCAAATACCTACCATCAAAAATTGGTGTCAAGTTGAATTTGACTGGAAAACAGCATGACATCTTCCTTCCTGGGCCAGTGGTGAAAATGATATTGGCTGTTTCTTCACTGAAAGCAAAAGGAGTTTTAAAAATGTTATTTAAAAGAAACTAGATTTTTTTTCTGGATGTTTTGTTGGTGGTGGTGGTGCCTGTTTATGATCCCTCTGCTGATTTCTGGAGGAAGCACCCTAGCCCTATGCAGGTGAAAGCCACTTAAGCCAAAAAAAAGAATGTTCAAGTTCCAATAGAAAAAGTCCAAATCCCTAATTTAGAAGCAACAGCGGGGTGGACATTGGAAACATGCAGACTCACTCACTGGAAAGCTCCCAAGATCTACAAGTGCTGAAATGAAAACATGACACAATGGATCAGTCAACGATTACTACTGAATAAGCCAGCAGGCTTCGGGGTTAATCACTGCAGCCATCCATGAACTCTCACAGGGTGCGGAAAAACAGTTGGCTTTGCCTACAACGTCCATTTGTACAGTGTGAGGTTCATGTGCTCTGTTGTCTTCTTCTTGACAAAAGCATTATCATCTGGAGATATGTCAAGAAAGGAAGGATAACTGTTTGGATCAGCATTTGAATCAAAAAATCAAGAAGGGGGGAAAAAAGGAAGGGGAAATTGGGGATCTGAATTCTCATGGAGTCATCGACCAGGAAGCTTGACACCAGCATCCCTATGTCAAAGTGTTCTTTTTGAAGGGTTGGCTTTCACCAAACAGCCTCAGCATGGGTTAAAGAATTTTCACCGGGATCTACAGTTCTGGAGGTGTGTGTTCCTGCAGGTCCTGGCAGTGCTCTGAGCAAAGTCAGTCCCACAAGGACATGGGGGGATACTCCAAGAGAGAAGGAGTCTACTGTCATATGGTGGAAAAGGTTCTGTGTTAGTTCTTGCACTGGTCTCATACATATGCCCCTATCAATAAGTTTTCTGATTTAATACATTCTTCTTGTTCACACTTTCCTGAATTCCTCCCCTTGCTTTCAGTTTGCACAAGGGAATAGCATTTATGTTTGTTGTTTGGTTTCAGAATCTTTTCTCAACTGAAACAAGGAATAGATTTCCATATTTTTATATTTCTTTAATAATTTTCTGTTGTCATTTCTTTACTGCTTTTCTCTTCCCCTTTTCATGGGTAAATGGAAAGAAAAAAGAGTGAGATCAGGAGAGGATGGCAGGGAAAAATGCAAGGAAAAAATGAAGCATGACATTTTCACAAGGACTGCTCTGAAAATATTAATTAAAAACCATTTTAGAAATGCTTCTGATGGAGAAAGAAACAATTACATTGGACAGTAACTTGTTTATTATTCACAAACCTATTTGCAGAAAAAAATTCACACACAATTTTAAAAGATCTACATAACTTTTTGTTCCTTTTGAGGTTTGTGGAATTGAATGTCTTTAAAAGTGCTTGCAGACACTTGTTTTCCTGTTTAGTCTCTGTTTCCTATCTCTGCTGATTCGACGGGACATTGATTCACAGACTTCCACAAACCAAGTATTACTCAAAGGGAAAGTTATCAGGGAAAAAAATACAAAATCAATAAGAATGTGCTGGTATCATGAGTCTAATTTCAGTGCAAGAGCGAATCAAGAATTTTCATCAAGCTCTGAAGTGGATGGTGGTGACCGCAACTGCTTGTCAGTGGTGTTGTTACCTATTTACACAAAGACAATTCTCAGGAGCTCCAGCCATTGTGTAGCAATCTGCAGGTCTATCCATGAGACTGAAAAGCAGAAAAGTCTTATTAAATCGGGATTATTGTCCCATCACACCCTGTCAGTCTCTTTAATTAGCGCAGTCTACTCGAAAAGCAGATGTGTGGCTGATTGTTTCCACAGCGTGTTTTCTGCTAGGCTGTGCTTTGCTGATGTCAAGGGAATGAACTGAAATGGAGCCCCTGACAGAATCCAAACACCAGCTGGAACTCCTGGAAGTGCGCTTGTGAGCAAACATGACAGTAGTGCACCCACGAGGCTCTTGTGGGTTTGAAAGCCCCAGGTGCCCTTTATCAGCCCCATGTATCGTCACAGACATCGTCTGCTCCCCAGACAACCAGCTTGTGTGGTCAGACATGGGTTTCCTCAAGGAAGGGTGCTCAGAGTCCCTGCGTCCACATCACCCTGCCCCTGATGAACCCACGGACCTGCTGAATGGCTTTGACCATGCGGGCAGGGGGCACAGACACAACCTGTCCTGGTGCAGAGCATGGCTCCTGCCTCCATGAGAGCTTCCTGGAGATGAGAGGGGGTCACTGAGGGCACATGTCAACTGCACTGATGGGAACAATGTGTGAGCTGTGAAGACATTGAGGGGGGTCTCTGAATGGACACGTGAGCTGTGGGAACACTGATGGGGATGTGTGCAAACCACGGGGACACTGAGGGAGACATGTGTGAGCCACGGGCACACCGAGGGGACGTGATTGAACCATGAGGACATGGAGGGGAACATGTGTGAGCTGCAGGGACACTGATGGGGCATGTGTGAACTATGGGGACACTGCGGAGGTGTGTACGAACCATGATACTGAGGGGGGACAGTGACGGGACACGTGTGAGCCACGGGGACATGCTGGCAAACAGAGTGGACACGTGTGAGCCCTGGGACACTGAAGAGGACACCGAAGTGACGTGATTGAGGGGACACGTGCGAACTGTGGGGACACTACAGGGACGTATACGAACAATGGGGATACTGAGGGGGAATAACAGAGGGACAAGTGCAGCCCACAGGGGCACGAAGGCGGACGCTGAGGGGACACATGTGAACTCTGTGACACCGATGGGGATGTCTACAAACCGTAGGGACACACGCGTGAGCTCTGGGACACCGC
>VZTF01002700.1:1494733-1557694 GCA_013397755.1 Cnemophilus loriae | reverse complement strand
GCCCGGCGGCGGAGGGGCGGCGGGGCGGCAGGGCCCGGCTGCGGGGCTGCCGCGAGTTCCTGCGGCGCAACACGCTGGTGCTGCTGACGGTGTCGGGAGTGGTGGCCGGCGTGGCGCTGGGGGCCGCCGTGCGCGGCGCGGCGCTGGGCCCGGCGCAGGTCGCCTACCTGGCCTTCCCCGGGGAGCTGCTGCTGCGGATGCTGCGCATGGTGATCCTGCCGCTCGTGGTCTGCAGCCTGGTGTCGGGCGCCGCCAGCCTGGACACCCGCTCGCTCGGCCGCCTGGGAGGCATCGCGGTCGCCTATTTTCTGGGCACCACTCTGCTCGCCTCCGGCCTCGCCGTCGCCCTCGGCTTCATCGTCCGCCCCGGCGCCGGTGCCTCCGCGCTCAACACCCAGCTGGGGCAGCCGGGCGCGCTGCCCCCCAGCAAGGAGACGGTGGACTCCTTCCTCGACCTCATCAGGTGAGGCCGCCCCGCTCCTCCACTTCCCCCGCCCTCCCGCTGCTGGAGGATGATGACAGACCCGGCAGTGTTGCACGCTGCAGCCGAGGCCGGGGAGCCCCCCTCCTCCTCCTCCTTCTCAACCTCCTCCTTCATCTTCTTATCCTCCTGCATCTTCCCCTCATTCGTCTTTTTCTCTTTCTCCTCATCCTTCTTCTTTATCTCCTCCTTCTTCTTCTTACCATCCTCCTTATCTTAATCCTGCCTTCTCCAGAAGCACGGCTCTCTGCCCAAGTACCCGCAGCCCGGTCAGGTGTAGGGCTGCATGGTGCTCTGCTTCTCCCCGCTTTGTTTTTAATTTTGGCTGGGTGGCTGCAAGGATGGGTCGAGGCTTGCTCAGAGTTCTGGGTGCCTGAACCCGTTTTTGGTTCTGCCTGGAAGGAGAGTGGCTCCTAGGTGCTGGCTGCAGGGCAGGCCTTGCCTGGCACCTTCCCCTGCCCTGCTGCCTGTTGTTGCTTGTCTCCCGCAGGCAGAGCAGGGCTGGGCAGCTCTTCTCATCCCTCACATGCACCTTTTTCTTTAATTCTCCAACACTTTGCCCAGTCTCCTTACCCAAATGCTTACCTGCCTCTTAGAGTGCCCTCCTATAGATGTGGGCATGGAAATGCAACCCTGTAATTCCATGGAGGATGTACTCTAAACATCGTCCAATGTGAGGATGCTCTGTAGGTTTGTGAGCTTCCCATCCTACCTCTGCATCTTGCAAAGACAAGACTTTCATTCCCCAAATCTATCTAGAAACAAGGCTTCCACTTCTAATCAGATGACAGTGGTTTTGGGTATCCTTACTCCTCCTTGCAAAGTTGCAAACTTCACCTTTCTTGTTTTTCTCAAAGCCCGTGTCTTCTTGAGATCTGTCTGTTTTTAAAATAAGATAGGAGCACACAGACAAACGAGGCAGGCATCCAGATGGTGCCTTGAGTATTGGACTTCCCAACTGCATTTCCTTGTGCTTTGCACCCAGATGCAAACACAAGAATAAGGGAGGTGACCTGTGCCACAGCGAAGTGGCTGGAAAGTTGAGCTTAGTGGATATCCTGGTAATTACAAAGCTGAGTGGGGTTTTTTTTTTAATTTTGATTGCTTGCTTTGCTTTTATGAGTCCAGTTTTTCAGCTGAGATACCTTTTTGCTCTGTCTGGACAAGTGGATGTGGCAACAAAGATAAAAAGACTTTCTGAAAAAAAAACCCAACCCCAAACCAAGAACTGTATTTACAAATTCAGATTAATGTTCTTTTCTCCCCCTGAGACAAGTATGTTCCCTTTGGACAGAAAGTAAGTCTGGTTTGTTCCATTGGCAGCCATGTACTCAGTGTCCTCAGCTCACCTCTCTCTCTCCTAAGAACCGACAATTAAGGACCTTTCTTAAGGACCCACAGTTCCTGACAGCACGTTAAGAAGGAATAGCAGGACAACGGGAGTAGGTAGTCTGGCTTTGGTGGTGATACGTTGTTGAGTGGAGGGGAGGGAGGTGAAGGAAAAATTGCCAGAAAAAAGGCGTAGGCACACGTGGGAGAGTTGGGAAGATGCCTGTAGTGGTGGCTGCCCCAGTGGACCCTGGCGTGGCTGCTGTACCTGGTGTTACATCCCTGTGTCAACCTGGCAGCATGGAGTAGGATGGAGTTGAGGAGCAGGCCAGGGATGTTCCAGTGAGCTTCAGGCTGTGGGTAATATCTGAATTTCCCTTGGAACTCCAGGGAAGGGCTGTTGGAGCCACACTGTTGGGCAGTCACGTTGTCACAGCAGTGACAGTGAAATCCAGTCCAGAAAAGCTGTGTTTGGACACAACCATCACTAAAACTTTCAGTCTTAGCACAAATCCCTGACAGACCCGGGGATGGACAGTATGTGATTTTCAGGATATAAGATCTCTCTCTCTGCCGTGGAATGTTATTTTTTTAACTGTTCTTGAAAATATGGGTGTTTTGGTTTGAACACTGAACTTGGTCCCTGCTGTGATGGAAGTTAGTAGAGTGACCTCATCTTCAGATAACAAAGCCTTGATTCTATAGGGCCTGGAGGGCTGAAATGATTCCTTTTGGTGTGGGTGGGTCTTGCAGCATCCTGCTCGTTGCTTCTCCTGTTATCTCATTTGGCCATGAAACTTTCTATTAGATGCAAGAAAACTTTGTTTTCAGTTGTGGCACAAGACTGACTGTGTCCTTCAAGGTTTTGCTGCTGCTTGGTTTCAGAGGAAAGGTAAAAATGAGTTGCAGATGGGTAAACTGAGTCCCCCTACAGCACTGAAAACCAATGTAAAACATGGCCCAAGGAAGAAACAGCAAAGAGGAAATCACAGCTGTGCATCACTATTTGGTTCTGCAGATCATTTCTTCCTTTGGGAAGTCTGTTAGGTAATGACCAAAGATGTTGCTTTTCATTGTTGCAGTGATGTCAGGAGGCCAGCTTAATTCTTGGTTTTCCTTTTCCACGTCTAAAACTTCCCGACAAACATGCGTCTAGGCATGGAGAAATGACCTCTGGAAAAAAGATTTCGCTTGGGCTTTTGTATCAAATGAATGATGACTCACTGATGAACCCAAAGTCTGTCTCTGTTTTATTTTGTCCATTGCCCATAGCCTCCAGGTCTGATTTGTCCCGCTGGAGGTGCTGGAGCACCCTCCTGGTTTCCCTTCTGGCAAGTGCTTGGAGGCAAGCAAGCCTTGAGTGTGTCTAGTCAGGGCTTAGGCACACTGTCCTCTGCCCCAGGACATGGGGTGGAGACAGCAGAGGTGTCATAAGGTGCTTTTGTGCCCCGCAGCAGGGATGCTGATGGCTCATCTCATCTCAGGTCTCTCATGTGAGCAGCTCCTCGAGCTTCCTACAAAGGAGCATGGCCAAAGGCAGAGATCATGGGAGAGGATCCAGCAAGAGTTCACAGGTACTTCCACAAGGCTGATGGCTTTAAAAAAAGCACCCAAAAAGTGGGGTGTTCTCTGAACTCAAGAATCCCTCTGAACTCTTAGAATCCCTTAACTCTGTCAGCAGAAGATGAGGGGAGTGAAGAGAAATCTTAGAATTTCTGGTTTTTTCCCTTACTCATTTATTTGGTGGAGAATATAAAGCAACAGAGAATAAAGAGAGTTTGTGAGCTTGATTGTGAAGTGGTTGGTAGCTGGAGGAAGGGGCTGGCTGGGATATGATGGGCTCTGGGGCTCAGCCCCCACCTGAGAAGGTGACACTGTAGAGAGCCAGCTTGGCTCTGCTTGTGCCCCACATGTAACCAGGGAGAGGAGAGAGGTGGTGACAAGGATGGGACTCCAACCACCTGCTAACATAGCCCACCTACAGCTTGTTGGAAAGCAGTTGAAACAGCAGGATGAAGTGTTTTGCAAGAATCTATTGATTTGTTAACACTTTTGATAGGCAATTGTCATGACTGAATGTTTCAATAAGGTCAGAGTTTTGTTCTAGCTCTGATTTATATTTGCTTATTCAACAAAATTGAACAGTTTCTCAGGAACCTATTGATCCTGTCAAAATTTCTGTCAGTGGGTGATCGTGGCATTTCATTGCAGTGAGGTCAATGTTTTGCTGTCATTTTATACAAAAGACTTAAGCAGAAAATCTCACTCATCAAGAAAGGAACATTTCAATAGAGTATTTTACAATTTTTTTTTAGTGGAAAAAAAGACCTGAAACAGGCTTTCTTTGCCCAATTTTGGGATGAAAACATGTTTTGCAACTGTAGAATTTGCTTTGGGGAAGGGAATTCTGTTTTTAATCCAGCCCTAGCTGTAACAGTCCAGGAAGGGAAGGAGGAAGAGTGCACAAAGGTCCATACGTCTGCCCCAAGCAGTAGGGTCAGGGTTTCCCAGGTTGCCAAGCAAGTCTGCAAATGCTGTTTAAATTTTATTGCTTCTCACTGCCCTCTCTATCTCTCTGCCCGATGTTACCAGCTGAGCTGCCAAAGGGAGCACCCACAGCAAGCTCATTCCTTTGCTGCGAGTGTCTTCAGAGCCTTAGGGAAGGCAGACACGAGCACAGGGAGAAGCATCAGTCGTGTTTTGCTGGCTGGGCTGCAGAGTAGGTGGCCGGAGTGGGCCACTCAGACAGTGGCCCTCTCCTGGGCACCAGGTGCTCCAGTAGCACTTGTTCGTTATAGCCTTGGTCTTCCCAGTGAGTCACCCAAAACCAGCGACCATGAAGGCCATCTCTGAAATCCCAATGTGGAAAAACAGTAAAACGTGGCTGTTAGAAGAGGAGGGGGAGATGCCACCTTTGAATTCATTAATAGAATAAAAAGTGGCCAGGCAATGGCTGCAGTTACACCAAGAAATAGGCTGACCTCTCGGTTTGAAGCTGATGGCTAGTTCTTAAAGTGAAGGTAACTGTCTCACTTTGCTTGTGTCGCTTTCTGAGCGTGGAATCTCTCTCGAAGTACAGGGATTGCTTACTGATTTTTTTAGGAAGAACTGTGTGTTTTCATTTATGTGCCTGTACTGTCTGGCAGAGTTTTTTAGTAAGTCTCTGAACATTTCTGCTCCTTTCATTTGTTCCTTGTATTTATCGCCTTTTACTACTGACGCCCCCCAGTTACGTTTTATTTTCCAAGCATCAAAAATACAGACTGGTCTATTAAGGCGAAAAAGTATCAAGTATCTGCTGTAAGTAAACACATTTTCAAGGTTCTCTGTGTTAAAACAAGTGCACACACTTAAATTTGAGTATGTCCAGGGCATGTGTTGTGCATCCACACATCAAAAAGCAGATGAGGAAAATTGCTGTGTGATATTGAATGAAAATCTTGGCACAGAAGGAAAAATGAAGGTACTGGAGGAATTCAAACTGGGCTCTGGCACTTTGCAATGATGGCAATAAAGTTGCTGCGAGTAGGCTTGTACCATTGGAAAAAACCTGAAAACTGGAGATAACCAACACAGAGTATTTTTTTTTAGACTTCCTCACAAAAGAATGTTTTTCAACAGCAAGGTTTTTGGCCTCAGAAGTGGAACCTTTTTGTAAGAAGCAATGCAAGAGGTATGAATAGTATTTTAGGGTTTCATTCCATTTGCCTGGATTTCCCTTCACGCTTTTGCTACCAGAGCAAAGTTGTTTGCAGAGCTCTAGCAAACGAATCATTTAGAAACAGTTGTTAATAATAATCCCTTACACATACAATGGGAGAGTTCCTGTGTAATCCTCATCCCACTGGTGGAAAGATACAGTAAAGAAGAGAGCAATTTGACCATAATATCAAAATGGAGAAGGAGGAGAGTTACAGACCCCCTTTTCTTCCTTTGCATCTCCGGGTTCCCTTCCTAGTTGTCTGGGATTCCCAAGAGTGGGTGTTGCAGCTAAACTAAGATTTCTATTACAGCAGAAATATCGTGGGATCTTCCTGGGGAGTAATGGTCCGATTTTGACTGGTAGGAGCAGCTTTTCATGGGAAGAAAGATGCGTTTATCCAACTGTGCATACGGAGATGGTGTGATGAGCATAGTATTCAAGCAGGAAATACTCACACACTGAAACACCCGCCCTTGGTGCTGCTACTTTCTTGTTCCTATTTCAAGAGGATCTGAGAGCGGTGCTTTCTCACCCTGTGTGTTATGCAGATACATGGAGGTTTCCAAGCTCAGCCCAGCTGTTGCTTCAGCTCCAGGACACAGCTGTCCCTCTTGGCATCTGTCCGATGGATTTCTGATATGGATTCTTTTGGGGCTGTCTGGGCAACTTGCAGCAGGCAGAGAGAGGCTTTCCTGCCTGGTGCTTGGTGAGGGGAATAGAGTCTCTCTGTGCCACCTACTTCACTTTTATGGCACAAAGGAGGTGGGGTCTGTGCATGTGTGGAGCGAGGTGCTGGCAGCAGTGGAGCACCTGGGGTGCAGGCAGCACATCGGTCCCCCTGCCATGGTGCGTTATTGGCCTGTCTCGTTTGTGCCATATGCGGCAAGTTTTGTCTCCCTGCAGTTCGGGGCCAAGGCTGTCTGATCCCACACTGCTGTGCCGGGCTCCTTATCACCCAGACCCGGGGTTTGGCCAGTGCCATGTTTTGCGATAATCCACATCTGCTTCAAAAAGGCAACCGTGTTTTCTGGCACGGGGCATGGGGATGGGGCCATCAGAAACAATCAACAATCCAGCCATACAACCAGGGTGATTTGCCGAAACTCCGCATTCACATTTGCTGCAGGCTTTCAAGGCAAAAAACCTTCTAAACCTTTGGTCCTCACAGAAAAGCCAGCTGGCAGACACCCAGATTTCATTTGCATGCCCAATTACCTAGCTCGTCAGCTTTCCTGTTTGCTGGTTCACCCTCACAGGAGGGATGTCCACACTTCCCCATGCAACTCCTCCGCTCACAGGGACAGAGCTGTGGCTGGGCTTCTGTGGTGGGTGAGCTTCACCTCACCAGGCGTGAGGAGCAATCCCTGCATGCACAAGTCCATGATGGGCCCAGGCAGGTCACCAGCCAGCTTTTTGTCTATCCCCGGAGCACGCAGCATCTTGCCCCGTTTTTTAGGCACTGCTGTGGTTTTCTTGCCCAAATCCATCCAAAGGTGAGAACTTGTGATCTAACCCACCTGTAATTAAAGTTGAATTTAATTCACATGCTGACTGATCTTAGGTGAGCAATGAGTGTAGACTGTGCAGACCTCGTGCCTCTAAGATAAGCCATTTTGTTTGTTGATTGCTTTTTATGACCCGACACATTTTGTTCTTAAGCTTTCGGATTTGAAACAGGAGCAGAACATTATTTTATGTGGTTTTGGTATTTTGCAGTCAAGCATGCTTAGAAGTTGGATTGAATAGAACATATAACGTCTACTGAGCTGCTTAAGATCTAAGTTTTTTACTTGGCAAATTGTCAGGTCCTGCAACTGGTGCTGGAGGAATAAAGCAAAGTGTCTACTCTAGGTTCTGTTTTAGCACTATTCACACTTGAAGTAAGGACCTGCCCCTTGCCTTGCTGTAACAGGGTTGCTGGCATCACTTAACTATGTGCTTTAAGTATATGCTTGGAGATAAGTTAATGTTTGGTTACTGAGGCCCATGCCTGACATACTGTGCAAATTATAGAGGGTTTGGTTTCCTGGCCACATTTAAACATTGGGGAACCATGTTGTTTAGGCTTTAGGATTGCTTCCTTTGGTTTTGTTTTCATCAGGATGGAAAAGCTGATTTAAAGAAAAAAAAAATTGATTTCTAGTTGGTCTTCAGTCTTTTTTCATCTCTTTGCTTCTTCAAAGACCAGTCAGTTCTTTTTTTAAAAAAGTAATCATCCTGCTATGAAAAGCTGAAAAGAAATACCCTTCTTTTCCCAACAGCATGAGCCTGTTTGTGTATGTGATATTTTACTCCTGATAAAAGCAAGTTTGCTTTTACTTTACTCAAGGTTTTTATCCACCAGAGATTTCCAGCTGTGCAAGAACTGATGCACGTTAGCTGTTCCATTGATCTTATTTGACCAATTCTTTAACGTCTTCGCAGGGTGAGAGCTCGCTGTCCTGCTTTCAGACAGACAGCTATATTGTCAGCTTTTGAGGAGAAAATTTGCTGTTTCTTTCATGCTTGGTGGAATGTAGACTCCAGAAGGCAAATTATTCTTACAACAATCCTCCTAATATGCTTGTAGTGCAACAGAGAGACAAGAGGCTGAGGTATTTCACAGCAGATGCGTGTTTGATGAAGTTCCGTGTCCTTTACAGTTGCTGTCAAGGCTGTGGGAAAACTCGCTGTGTGGCAGGAGAATGGAGCCAAGCCAAACAGATAAGGCCAAAGTCCTTATCTGGGCCATATTTTAATCTCCCTCTTGCTTTCAAAGATTTGACTCTGCTGCTCCGTTTCTTGCTCTGGTTTGGATTTGCACATTCCGTGTCATTCGTGGAATGAGCACAGATGAAAGCCTGGTTCAGTGTTTGCCAAGATAACTACAGCAAAAATGGGGGGAAGTTAGCAGGGCACAGCCAGGAGGGAGCTGCAGCTTCCTCGGAGCAGTGTAAGGAGCAAAGGATGGGGACCAGCTATCAAAATGTTTTTTACCACAGTTAACTGGCCCTGGGTGAGGTCTCCTGTTTCCTTTCCATAAGAATTCTTATGCCTCTGTGACACCTTCTACTGGCAGTATTTTCAGTTCATACTCATCACCTTCCTGCCCTCACCAGCTGGGGTCCTGCCGTGACTCCAGAGATCAGCTGTTATTCCTATTTTCCTTTCTGACACAGAAAACCAAGAGCTGTCATTTGGCTGGGGGAACACGTGCTCTTTGCCCAAAAGGGGAGAAAGGAATTGTAGCATTAAAACCAACTATAAGATACCACAAGAAGCTTGGAAGAATTCCCTGCTTGGTCCAGTTCACTGTTTTAGTTTCCTATCTGCATCCTGCATGCAGATACACACTGGATGCTCAGAAAGAGTGTACATCACTTTGCATGCTGCCCTCTCTGCACTAACCTGATGCTAGATTGGCATTTCTGTGTGAAGGCACTACCGGATTCAGATGTTCCATAGGAGTTGCCTGTACTTTCCATCTGTGTTGTCTAAGCCCTTGCAGAGAAGTCTGGCCCATGATATTGTTCTGCTCTGCCTTGGTGATCAGGGAAGCTGGCCTTGCTGTGTTGAAGGGTTAAGCCATTCTCGTAAGTGGATTTTGCTGATTGGATTGTCCTTCACATTGATGCTGTGAGCGAAGTGTAATCACATGAGCTGTGTTGAAAACCTGCCTGACACTGGAGGCCATAAGCTGCTGCTGCAGCTGGTGTGGCTGAGCCAGTTTCTGTAGCCGCTGGGCGATGGGTATGTGTAACCAGCATTGTGTCTGATTGCCTCTGGTGGCCGTGCCCAAAAGGTGAGGTGTGGCAGACAAGCATTTGTCGTCTCTTTCACGTAAGCCAAGGCATCCACACCTCTGGACACACAGCAGACTCCGTGCTGCCAGAGTATCTTCCATGCTACATGCCTCACCAGTGCCAGTGTGCTTGCCTTTCAAAAAGGAATTCTGTTTCTGAGACTAAGATATATTGGTGCATTCATTTGAGAAGTTCTCCATGACGTATTTCATTTTCTTGTCTGTCTTTTATAGAAACCTGTTTCCTGCAAATCTTGTTGCTGCAGCTTTCCAAACGGTAAGATCTGTGCGGACTTTGGACTTGAGCTACAGTGCACAGGCTCTTTTATTGGAAGAGGACTAGAAAGATGGTGTAGAAAATACCAGAAGTTAATTTACTTAGAGAAGGTGGGGTTTTTAAAAGCACGCGATATAGTCAGACACACAATTTCCATGGCAAATGATTTGAAAAATATTCTTCAAACAAAAGCATATTCAAAGCCCATATTTTTTACCTTCACCAGAAATATTCTTTAAACTTTGGGCGCCATGTTGGGCAGCAGTGGCAATCCTGCTTTGTGCCAGGCTGCTTACCATTTTACAGGAGCTAGCTGGGAATCCCTTGGCTACATAGTTTAGAGCTGGGCTCAGAACAGACAACACTGGAGACTCTTGGGCCTCCCGTGTGTGTAAGCATTACCTGTAGCCTGATGGTTTTATTCAGTATTTTCCATTGTATCCCTTGCTAGATTAATTACTCAGCCTGGCTTCTCTTCCAACAGAGACTATGTGTGGTGGGATGATAACTGGCACCAGGACATAGTGTGGTTTGAACTGGATAGGAGCTACAGGTCTCCAAAAATATTTTCATTTAGTTTTCATTGCTAATTTTATAGGTCAGAGAGAGTGTTGAGAATGTTGTCCTGGAGCAGAATGATTCTTTATGATACAGGAGCAGAATAATAGTTTTGATTCTTTATGATACAGGAGCAGAATAATAGCTTTTGCCTTCATGCTGTTCTGTGGGTTTGCTTTTGTATCAAAACCAAGGGCAAACTCTTAAAATCAAGTTCCATTTTGCATGAATATATAATACAGTACAAGTCAATATTCCATGAGTAAAAACAGAAGCAGTACCAAAATAACACAATGAAAAGGATATTCTGTGATGCCTTGAGCGTCAGGGTTCTGTGTGTTCAGGGATGAAATAAAGCAGTCCTCTTTTCCTCTGTGCTGCTGTCCTCACAGGGAATTGACAAGGACAGAAGCTTTTCCTTCCCTCATTTTATATTTAAAGAAAACAAGCCCAAAGAAGTGCCCTGCTTTTGTAAAGTGTCTAGTTTATTTATCAAAGTAAACTGCTGCTCTAGATTTTTGATATTTTACTGACAATTTTAATGCCTGCCTCACCATTTTTGTTTGGTTGTGGTTTTTTTCTTACCTACAGTATGCAACAGACTATAAGGTGCTGCTCAGGAACACTACCTCTGGAAATGCCACATTGGAAAAGGTAAGGTCACTTCTTAAGTTTTTAAACAAATTGTTGTCAGTAGTATTTGACTACTTCACAGCCTTTAATCCTTTCCAGCAGTCTCGGGAAAGAAATAAGTACTTTGCCTGGAACTGAGACACACACGATCTGAATGAGTACCCACAGCCACAACAGAAAGCTGTGATGGAGAGGAGAGTTGAGTTCAACTGATGTGACCCGTGATGCTTTATTTTTTTAGGCCATGGTTTTTTAGACCTGGTCTCACTTGATCTAAATTTTAGTCAGTCTGCCTAATGTTTCCAAATAACTTTCTGTAGACTTGGAACTAAATAGCAATCAGGCTGGCTGAGTATGTTTTTTAAACCTTACTCTTCATTAAGAGTTTGGAGAGAATGAGTTTTTTTCCCTCTACCCAAGGCTCTTTAAAAAAAAAAAGAGATTTGTTGGGTTGAGAATTTTTTCTTATTGTTGAAATTTTGTTTGAGGCAGTAACAAGTGGTGTGAAGGAGTAAAAATTACAGACAGAACATTACAAATAGGCTACTATTGCAGTGGTGTCAAAAAGGGAACTGATGTGTAGGTATAGACAAAGTAGAGAGTGATATCTTCCATATGTAGCTGGTAGGACTACCAGAGATGCTCGGTATCCCACTGAGTGTCATTTTTATTGCAGACAGGGCTATCAAATGTGTTTATTATTGGCCAGAGCCAACATGTTGCAGGCCCAGCAATAATTACTGTTGTCTTACAGGCAGCATGCTGTGAAACAGATCCAGGGTCCCAGCCCACAAGGTGTCACCTTGCTCCAAATAAAGCGCCTCATGTGCTACCATGGGATTTTGGGGAGACTGGTCTGAGAAATTACTTTCAAGGTGATTTTCTCTTCCTCGGGCTCATCTGCCTGTCTGAGCTCAGTATCAGATGTTGGGTTACTACGTTTTTAATATGATTTGCATTCCCCTAGGGCAAGAGACTTGTAATGTTTGCATTTGTCATGGAAAGGCTCATCTGGGATTTCCCCACAAGTTTGTAAAATCATCAAGGAAAAAGCAGTTTATGCTCACCCAGAGGGACTCTGGAGCCTATTCTTGAGCACAGGAAGCATTGGCTTCGTTACCTTCTCCTCCCCATGCATGGTGTATGAGCAGGTGATGCAGAACAGAGTATTTGTGAACTCTGCTTCCAGCCCTGGGCTGAATTTCAACAGCCCTGGAGACAGGGTGACAGGTGACTGGGATGACGCGTGAACTGAGCAGGGGCAAAGCTATCCCTTGCCTGAGAGCCTGGATCAGGCTCATCACAGGGTGAGCCGTTCCACTGGGGCAGCAGGCAGCTCTCCTCCCAGCTCTGCCCATGCCTGTTGGATCGCATTAGCCCAGATCCGCACTCACCCCGTGTGACACGGATGCAGTCGGTGGCTGTGGAATCCCAAAAGAGCACTTTCTCTCTCTGTCTCCTCAGGCAGCGCATGCCCCTGCAGCTTCATGCTGCTCGAAACTCGTTCAGTATGAAAGGCTGTAGCAACGTGCGCTGAGATTTGCGTGTTTGTTGCAGAGTGCGGAGTTATTTGACATGTAAACAAGGGTAAATGAAAGGGGAGTAAGTCTTATTTATCTTCAGTGTCAGGTTCGATATGGGCTCCTTAGCAACCAAGCATGGATTAAGGCTAACCATGTCCCTGGGACAGAGTGCTGGCTGTCAAGTACTTTTTTAATGCTTGTTCAACACCATCACTTTTGCTTAAGAGATAAGAATGCATCTTTTGGCCCTTTAAAATGCAAGATTATTTTTTCATTTTTCTTCTCTCTTTTTCCTGCTTATCAGTCTCCTGTTTGATGTAACATCAGAAAAAATATTCTGAATATGCCACTGGTGTCTGTTTTTGCCAACAGTTATGATGATGTAAAGGTTATTTCCACTATTACTTTTCCAAAACCTTTCTTAAGTTGTTGGAGCAAAACCAGACTGAGCTTCTTTAATTCCAGAAGATGCCCTACTGTCTCTAGGGAAGAACAGACCAAATAAAAAGAGAGCATCATCTCAGTTTTGTTAGTTCAGTTTCAGTACTAGTCCAACTATAGCATTTATGGATAGATGAGGATTAAGTTTGGAAAGAAAAATAGGATTTTTGGATATCCTAGTGACAGAAGTTTGGTTCCAGGGGAATAAGATCGTATTCCTATCTACGTTTTCCTTTCATCAGCAGAATATTTGAGTGAAGAGGAGAAATGGTTTCCTTCAACTTTCCGTACAAATAGTGTAGAGCAAAATTTTCCATTGATTATATTTTTCCCCCACTGGTTAAAAGGGCCTTGTCCTCTCTCACTGATGAAATGAATAGTCGGGCACGTAGTTGTTTGCTCAGCCATGTCCTTTTTTGTTGTTTCACATGCTCACCTCATGTTTACCCAGCTTTTATGGCTACATCCTCTCTGTTGCTTTGGCAGCAAGACTTCCTGGGGCACAGACTATCTCACTTTACCATCTGCAGCACAGAGAGCCTGGGGGGGCTCAGTTCCTCTTCTGACAGGAGTAAAAATACACAAACCAGTGGTTGCTCTTCTTCCTCACATCACATGGCTGCATTTTCTTTTCAGCCACCTACTACTGGGACAGTTCAATGTCAGCAGTTGTTTCCTTGATAAGCATTTTGTTTCAAGAGCTAAAAAACAATGGGATCTTCAGAGAGATTCAAGGACCAGAAGAACTCCATGAATCTTCCTAAGGGAATGCATAATTTCAGGCTAACAATAACGTGTCCCATAGTTTATCCAGGAACAAAGTTCTCATTAAAGCTGTTTTTGTTTGGTGTCCACAATTCTGCTTGGTTTGGCTGCCCCGTTGGGGTGATGCACTCTTCTGTGAGAGTACAAAAAGGCTGTTCAGCATCTGCCAGTTTTAGAAGCCGGGATTGTGAGGAACTTCCGCTGAAGATTTACTGCTGGACTCATTCCATATTGTGTCGCAATGAGGTGGAATTCCCTGAATGCTGCAGATCATCCCCTTGATTTGCAGGGAGAAATTTCTTGCAATAAGTTACTACTCTGGGCAAGTGGTGCATCTTCTGCCTGCATCTGCAGTGTTGGGAGATGATGGAGAATGTTGTGTGTTGTAAAGAAATTGGTGAGAGAGAGAGAGAGAAGAGGAAAACAAGACATGAAAGTGAGGACAGGATGGTGGTGAATAGAGGGAGACATCTCACAAGTGTTTGGCAGTGGCATGTACAGTCATCCTCTGGTCACCAAGAGGTCAGGGGGCCCCCAGAGCACAAAATCTAGACTTGAAGGGCTGGTGAGTGTGAGCACTTGGAGAACAGCACCAGCAGTTACCACAGTGCTGGGAGTGAGGTGGAGAGAGACTTCTCCAAGCGTGAAAGAAGACCATGTACTGTCATTCTGGAGAGTACAGTGTTTCTCTCCCAGCAACATCCAGGTAAGAATGCTGGGCTCTTACAGCATTGAAACACTGAATTTCTGTCCCATAGCAAAGTTTTATATAATTTTTTTTTTCAGAATGGGAACCAAAACAAAAGAGTATTCAACGTTTTTGAGACTTTTTTTTTTTTGAGTAAAGGTTTGGGCCCATTATGGTAAAATTCTGTTCCAGCTGAACTTTTTGTATTAACCCTGTATCAAATGAACCCAGTATAAAATGATATATATTATAAAATAACATCCCATGTACACAGATGGTTTGTTTAATTAATAGGAGGGTGTCATTTATTTTGTCTTAACTTTTCTAACCACAGTAGAGTTTAGAGTTTTCAGTCACAAAAACCAGAATATAGCCAAAACTATCCAGCCAGAAAAGTGTTACTGTGTGTAACAGCATGTTTCTTCAGCCATCTCTGGAAATACACTGTGCCGTATAAATATCTGTCCATGTTCTCAGTTCTTTCAGTCAGGAATCAAATAAATAGTGGCAGCTTAGCCCTGAACAAGCAACTACTGTAAAAAATTGCAGATTCTGTATCTAATTATTTTTTACCTAGTGAATAAAAAAAGCTAGCACCTTCACTGTTTGTAAACCCTTCTGTTAACAGCAGTTTAGCCTTTCTGCTTTTGTGTATAATTTATGTTTTATCCTTTCTCTGCAGGACTTTGTTTCCACCTGCCATTGAGAGACAGTCCAGTTCAGCAGTGTACTTCCAGCAAAAACATCATCTTAAGCAGGCTGGTTTTATCAGATTTAGCAGATCAGTATCCTGAGTTTTTTAGTTAATATTCATTTCAAGCTTTTAGCTCAGAATGTATTTTTCTTTCCTAGTGTTGAGCGAGTGTCCACTTAAACTAGCCAAAAGGCCAAAACTTGTACACAAACCTCATCTGTTATAGAAGTTCTTCCAAATAAAACAATTTGACATGTTGAGTTTGTACTGCCAAGTTGGAGAGAAAAAAACCCAGTTTGTCAAAACAATTATATTTTTATGTAGCCACAAGAGCACTCATTCAGTTTGTATGACACTACATTGCCGAAGAGAGCTCTGGCTCTCTTTGAGAAGCAGACCATGAAAGACTAACAGAGCAGACCTGTGGGTAGACTAGTTTTTGTCAATAGGTGGATCCTGTTTTTATTCTCTCACTTTTCCCAGGCAGCAACAGATTTCTCAGAAGAGGAACAGGTATCTCTTCTGTTGTCTATCTCCTACAGCTGACATGGACAGCTGAAGGAGTAGGCTGCCATAATCTGCTGCCTTTCTCTGCCTTTCTTCTCTCTTTCTCCTTCATAACATTGGTTGTTTTCTCGTGGTTTTCACCTTGGTATCATCATTGCACTAAAGTCCTGAGTAAACTGGGGAGTTTTCCTGTTCAGGTCACTGAGAACACAACTATTATACTGAAGGGCATGAGGGGAGGCAGTAGCAGGCCTTTTCCTTCTCTGGTGAATCCATGCCAGCTCATAGCTAGGGAGGTTTGTATATGAACTGTGTCCAGATCTGTTTGATTCCCTCCAACAAAATAGATTCTTCCTTTCCAAAACAGGTTCTCCTTGTTGATTTCAGATCAATCAGGCAGCAAAAAAATGAGGTGACCCTTTTGTTAGGTTTTGTCCTGATCTCACTTGTAACAAGCCACCTTTTCTTGTCTCTACAGATCCCTGTAGGTACTGATATCGAAGGGATGAACATCCTGGGACTGGTGCTGTTTGCTCTGGTTTTAGGAGTGGCACTGAAAAAGCTTGGCCAGGAGGGGGAAGATCTGATTCGCTTCTTTAACTCATTCAATGAGGCAACAATGGTCTTGGTTACCTGGATTATGTGGTAAGTGTGTGACTGCAGATACATCTGCACTACAGTGTTATGCTCAGATCAGCAAACTCACATTTTATCTCTCTGTCAAGCTTTTTCCTGTGAGATTCCTCATCACAGCAAAAGTGAATGTTGTGATGTCACACGATGAGGTCTTTTCTCCTTGCTTGTGCTCTGTAATGAGACAGTCACTCATAGCTTAAGGTATCAGGCTGGAAAACCTCAAAGGTTTGCCTATAAATCCTCTCCAGGACTCCCTTTTGATTATTTAGTGGAAAGAAAACTTAGTATTTCCTAAGGCTGATTTTTTTTTTTCTCCTGCCTATTAATGAGCAAGTACATTATTTCACTTAATTCCTTAGAGTCTGGAAAAGTTTATACGGTGAATGTTGCTCTGATCAATCCCACAAAGCTTTTGATGCCAAAAAAAGTCTGTTAGTTAGGAAGTGGAGCACACTGAACTTTATCATTAGGCAAGAAACCAGCGCTGGAGGAGGCAGGCACCTCTAGAGAGTGGTTCGGGCCACCTAAGCTGGGGTAGGAGCAGCCTCCTGGCTGGGTTTTCCATTAGGTGGGGTGAACCTGGGCCTCAGAGCAGTGTCATGGCTCTCCTTAACTAGCTGTATGGATTTAGGCTGCTCCTATGAAACCAACGGTACTAATACCTCACATACAAACTTAAAAATATTCATAAGGATAGCCAGCAAACAAATTAACAGTGGGACATTTCTCATTCCCTTTCCAAAGCTGCTGAAAAAGCTGTAAATGTACCTTAGGAGAGGTATTTTTTTCTTCCTTCATTCTGCATTTTTCATTCCTACTGTTTTCCTCTCCCTAAGAAGTAGAAGAGTTTTAACAAAACAATTGATTTTACACAGGCAGATCTCTGTGTTAGTTGCTATCATAAGGGATTGAAAAATTCAGTCTCCAAGCAGCTTAAGCTTTTTGCTCTTGAGTGTAATTCCTTGGACACTGAATACTGAGAAGAGGCAGTTCATGTATTCAGCTTATTACAGTGGTAGCACTTCAAGCCAATCAGTTGCTATGTAATCCTTTATTTTGTGGATTATGGGGACCACTGCTGACCCTTAACAGTGTAGCCCTTACTTGTTCTCTTTCCTTCCTTAAGGCTCTTATGTAGTCCTGGTATTTATTCAAAATCTGTCAAAGCTGCGTGTGCTTCCCAAGGGATACTTTGGAATGGTGAAATCATACTACCAGGAACAAAGGCAGCTTGAGCTCATATCTGGTCCCGTTCAACAGCCACTCTTGTGTTTAGAAGCACTTTGGTCTCAACTTTCAGTTCTTTCCTCTCTCACCTCCCTCTTCAAGGGGAGGAATTCAGTGTTCATGTTTGCAGAGCTTGTGCAGGACCAGGGCTCAGCTGGATCTGGCTAATCAGGGTCCTCAGAAACACAGTTCAAAGGCAGAATTGCAGAGGCTAAGCGGGGAATGTTCCACAGGGCCCCCTAGAGCTTTGGCCAAGGGAGGACAGAGGATGCTCGCATGGATTTGGGACACAGGGAGGTGCTCTCTGCATGGAACAGGGGAGCTGCAGAACCGCTGAGGGAGAGGCAGGCCAGGAAGAAGTGAGTGATCTGAGCAGCCTTAAGGCTTGCCCACCTTTCCAGATCTTTGCATGCTTAACCAAACCTCCTGAAGTTTGTCCTGCTTCTCTGAACATGGGCATTGGATTCTTTCTTCCTGAGATGTACAGGCAAAGCTTTTGTAGTCACATGTTTTCCTGGGGCAGGATTTTGGGGAGCCGGGTGATCTTTTAGTATTTCTTAATCTTAGAAGCAGAAAAGGATGGAGTGTAGACAGCATCAGCAGAGGTAATCAGACACAAACATCCCAGGAGAGCTTAGGAAGGAGCTGGCCCTGGGCCTGGAGTGATTCACACAGTTTGTTTAGAGCTGCTGAGCTGTTGGTGCAAGGGCAGTTCAGTCTTTTCAGGGCTGTTCCCAGCTGCACTACTGGAACCGGAGGTGTGGCTGTGGCCTGCAGGTAGCCCTTCCCCTGGAGCAGCTCCAGGTGCTCTTGACAAAGGAAACTTCAAACAAATGGTGATGTGGCATTTTTCTAGATGGGAAGCATGGATGTGTGTGTGTGCCTGGCTTTTGGCTTGGGGGAAGCTCTGGAAGCCTGATCATTGAACTTAGTCCCTTTTTAAGGAAAATAGCAGAATTAATTGCTATCTTTGGCACATGCATCAGCAGCCTTTAGCTGAGCTCTCTGGTATGTGCACAGCTATTTCTTAACCTCCACTGAGTTGGCACCCAGTATGCCTGTGATTTTAATGACCTGACTCGGTACTCGTGCTGGGAGTTTCTGCATATGTAAGACCCAACTCTTTCACCTGTCTCTCTACTCCAGTGATGTGGTGCTGCTCCCTTCCCCTCCCCTTTCCTCCTCTCCCCATGGGTGTCTTGTCCTGGTAGCTCCTGGCAGCATTTCTGCTTCCCGTTCACCTTCCCTTTGGCACTCTCCTAGCTGTGTCTCTGAGGGCATAAGTGAACAGACCTTTTAAAATTTGACTGCTTACTATCCACCAAACAAGAGTCTTAGAAAAGCCTTCAAAATTTGCCTAACCTGAGTGTGTGGTGAATAAGGAACCACCCTTCAGTAGGAGCAGCAGATTCTTTAGCAGAATGCTAAAGAAAGTGTTGTGTTTTCCAAGGCTTCTTGTTTGTACTTGATGACAGCCAGTATTTCATTTACACAGGTATGTACCTATTGGCATTATGTTCCTTGTTGGGAGCAAGATCGTGGAAATGGAAGATATTATGCTTCTGGTGACCAGTCTGGGAAAGTACATCTTCGCCTCTATCCTGGGCCACGTCATCCACGGAGGAATCATTCTGCCACTTATTTATTTTGCAGCCACACGGCAAAATCCGTATCGCTTTCTCTTAGGACTTATCACACCATTTGCCACTGCCTTTGCCACTTGCTCCAGGTGGGTTTCTGTGCCCCTTCTGGGGTTATAGCCTGGTTATGTTTGTCACTCTAAACTGGCTGTATCCAGTTTTAGTTTTAGGTGTGAATATTGTTCCTGAGATTGCAAAAAGAGTCTTCTGAGCATAGAGAGTCTCACTACTGTCGTCAGCCTGCCAACACAGCACATGCTGTTAATTAGCTTTTGAAAAAAAATCCTCAAAATATTGGGACCCTAGCATGATGCTGAGTTGGAAATACCTAAGGGAAAAAAAATAAAATTGTCTTTACATGATCCTGTCAGCCGTCCTTTCAATTTTAAGTAAAGTGAGGGTCAGTAGTGAGGGACTTGTCCTCAGAAGTTTACTTTTTAAGTTCAGAAGGACCTGGAACAAACTTAAACTAATTTTGTAGGAGCAAACCAGACTTGCTTGCTACTGTAAATTTATTTCAAAGATCTGGCCTGATCAGCTTTTATTTGTCATAACCAAATGATTGAGCATGTCATTTACACTTTTCTCAAGAACAAACACCCGATCAAATAACATATCTATAACACTTGAACAAATAATATTTTTATATAAAATCATTAAATCTATGGAAAATAATTTTCATCATCTCCAAAAGTAGATGAATATCTGTCTTTGAAGCTGAAGTACTACTCATAAACTCTCTCCTTCTGCATAGTAGGAGAGGGTTTATGAATAAAACCATGTAATTTATAATGCAAGAAGTAAATCTAAGAGTGATGTTTTATTTTTAATTATTTTTTCCTTTCATTTGAGAAGGTACTAATACAGCATTAACAGAGGTTGCTGTTGCATCTGTTGTGTTTATATTATCATAGAATCATAGAATGGTTTGGGTTGGAAGGAACTTTAAAGATCATCTAGTTCCAACCTCCCCTGCTATATTTGCCTCTGTTATTGTATTTTTGTAGTTTGAGACTTGTTCATTCCACAGCCATGTAATGCTGCATACTGTGTTAAGTCATGAGTTCTTGCTTCTGGGAGATTAAAGTCCTTATCAGCTATTTCTGGAAGAAAGCAGATTATTAAATACCTCTACTCAAAACTCAGTGAGGAGGGTCCCTCATTGCCATCTTGACAGAGAGGGACTATAAAATGGCATTGTTGCCTTGACAGTCCTGTCTGCAGCATATTAGAAACATGAAAGCCATGAGACAGTGATGGGGCATTCAGAGCACCCTGATGCTCTGTGTTTCATTTCTCCCTGTTCTGTTCCAGCTCAGCCACGCTCCCATCCATGATCAAGTGTATTGAGGAGAACAATGGAGTCGACAAGAGGATCAGCAGGTTTATCCTTCCCATTGGGGCCACTGTAAACATGGATGGAGCTGCTATTTTCCAGTGCATGGCAGCTGTGTTTATTGCTCAGCTGAACAACGTCGACCTCAACCCTGGGCAGATCTTCACAATTCTGTAAGTTGCTTTCAACCACATCCTTCTGGCCCCCAGACACATTCAAACTGTGGTCTCTCTGTTAATAACTAACAGTTAGCATTCCACATCTCTGACCTAAAGCTTACAAACTGCTATGTAACATAATTATAGGGTGATTAAAGGATGGCGTCTTTAAACCTTTACAAGATTTGCCAGAGTCTCGATTTAATAAAAGGTAGAACCTGGGATGGGTAATTGAATTCTGAAACAGGCTTTGAGCTGTTTAAAGCTCTTTCTCACATGAAATTCCTCTCCTTCCTTAAGGATCTCACTCCTCCATCCTCCAGTCACCATTAGGCTGGGTAATTGAGGCATTCTGCTCTGCCCAGAAAGCAGCCCCTGATTCCCCCTCTGGATGTCTTAGAAAATTCTCCTGCCAGCTCCTCGATTCCTTATGCGTCTGTTTCATACTAAAGACTCTGTTCCTGCTTACCTCTGTCCTTCCTACCATCATATTGCTGCCTTTCCTGATCGGATCTCTTGTTGTTCCCCTACTAAGTGCTTTGCTCCATTATCCCCTCCACCACCTCAGTCCTACCTCCTTCTCTAAGAGTCTCTCCGCTCTATGCCTGGAATATCCTCCGATGTCCCATATCCCATAAAGTGTCATTATCTTCATTTCTCTCCTCAAAATCCCTTAAATGAGGATGCTACAAGCAGTTCTGGATCCTCACTGTGCTCAGCATCCACCAGATACCTCCTAGGGCTGGTTCCTGGCATTTTTTTACCCTCCCTGGCCAGGTTTTATTTCCTTCTTGATTGTGTTTCCCAGTATGTTGTTTGTCTATTTAAGGCAGGGCTGGGGCATTGGGTTTTTTTTTTTGGTAGGTAGCCAAATTAGCTTTTCAGGTACTCTCAGTGAATCAGGTGTGAAGACAGGCCTGAGGATGATGCAGTGATAGCCCAAGGAGAGCTCAGTTGCAGACATCTGCACACAAAAAGGTGTGTTGAGCACATGTGCTGCAGGTTTCCAGCTCTTGATTTAGGATCTGTGTTGGAATGCAAACAAGACACAGAGAAGGTGCTGTGCCCTGTATGGCAGAGTTTGCCTTTCTACATGTGGGGTCAGGAGGTATAAATCACTCAGCATACTGAAGTTGGGAATGTTAGTAAGGCAGCAGGATACAGTTGTGTTGGTTGTTTTTTTTATCCCGAAAAGGCAGTCCTGGTGTTGAACCCAGAGCCATTGTCATGGTAACTGCTGCAGATCCCTGCTGAGCCCCTGTCCTCTGTACCTGTTCCTTTGCATCAGCAGGCAGGAAGGGGTTTGCCTATGAAGCAAATGCTCTGTGTGTCCCATGCTGGAGCGTTTGTTTACAATTCCCATAGTGGGGAAGCACGTGACAGAGTGCAGCAGAGGAGAGCTGGGAGCTCCTCTAACCAGGCATGGACATTGATTTGCAGCGTGACAGCCACCGCGTCCAGCGTGGGAGCAGCCGGGGTCCCTGCCGGAGGTGTCCTCACCATCGCCATTATCCTGGAGGCCATTGGGCTGCCCACCAACGACCTGTCCCTCATACTGGCCGTGGACTGGATCGTGTGAGTACTGCAGGCCTCACGTACCTGCTGTTGCAAGGCACAGAAACATGGGATTACAGAATGGCTGAGGTTGGAAAAAACCATTCAGATGGCTAAGTGCAGCCGTCAATGTAGCACCACCACCACGCTCACCATTAAGCCATGTCATGGGGACTGCATCCCTTCCCTAGGCAGTCTGTTCAAATGCTTTACAACCCTTTCCATGGAAAAGATTTTCGTAATAGCCAATCTAAACCTCCCCTGGTGCAATTTGAGGTAGTTTCCTCTCATACTGTCACTTGTTATGTGGGAGAAGAGAGTGACACCCGCCTCACTACAGCATCCTTGTAGCCTGTTTAGCTGGAAATGTGGTCAAAGTACAGAATATAACCCAGTATAAAATAAAACCCTGTAGAAAATAAGACTGTACAAGATGTCTGCCTACAGGACAGGTAACTCGTGATGGGGAATGGAAAAGGTGGTGCCTTCCTAGTTAAAGCAGTCAGTATGCTAAAATCCCTCTTCAGCTTTTTTCTTTGTAGAAGTATATTTCTTCTTGTCTTCAATTCCCTTCATAAGAGTTGTTAAAAGTCTGTTTAGAAGGTGTTAATATTGCTGGAAATTAGTTGGACGCTAGAACGGCAGGGGAGGACAAAGGAAACTGAGTCTGAATATCAGTTGTGGAAAGCTTCCCTGGTCACATGTGGGAAGCAGTTTCCATCAGGAGCTCTTGTCAGCTATTGTTTAAATTTTTTTAATAGTTTCAAGACTGGTCAAAGCACCAACACAAGTGTCACAGAGAGGTGCTGTCCATTGGCAGGGCAGGGACACAGAGGGTTTGTGGCACTTGTCACTGCTGTGGGCAGTGTCGTGGCTGGAACATGCTGCTGAGAGTCACAAGTTTAGTAGACAGTATTACCACCTTTCCTTTCCATCTTCTGGCAAAGATACAAGAGGTCAGTATGGGTCAAGTGATCTGAATCCCACTTAGGTAATTTGTTTCCAGTTGGTGGGTTATTGAGCAGTTCCTGGTTTGGACTGCACATAATCCCTCGGCATTGCTTTTTGGAAACACCAGCCTCTCTGTATAGATGGTGCATTCCCACAGCAGATGTGGAAATTAGGATGCCTGAGGACACCCTTGAATTTCAGAGACTGGAGAAGGTGACGGCTGTATTACCTTCTCTTCCCACACAGCATGTGTCTGTGGAGCATAATCATATACCTACAGCTTCCTTATGGTCATCAGACTCTTTCTTACTGTAACCTCTTAGGGATCAGCCGCCTCCAAAGGACAGGAGAGACAGGCAAAGCAGTGGCTAGCCCTTTTTATCCTGTCTTCCTAAGGAATTACAGTAGTAGCTGGGCATTCCGTACTTGTATTTGCAAGTGCTTGGAGGCAAGAGTGAAAACCTTGCCCTTCCTTTCACTCTGGGCTGCTCTCAGCCTGTGTTGTGCCGGCTGCCTTAATTTCAAAATATGTAGCATCCCTCTGTGGTCAACACTGTTCTAGTCAAGGAGCTCAGCCTTGTGGTGACAAAAGGGGGAAGGAGGGAGGAAGGAGTCCCATGTCTTGCTTTAATGCCAGCTGTTTAATTACCAGAGAGGACCACAATTACAAGTCAAGCCTCTGTTAAAGTTAGGCTGCAGAATAACTAGCAAGTCTCAAAAGGCACGTGAAAACACTGTTCTTCTTTATGACCCATAAATCTCCTCCATTACACGCTGGCACACTAGTTTTGTGTTGTAGGACCAAAAATTAGGGTAGGTGCTATGGGCAACAAATGCAGAGAACACAAGTCATTCTGCCTGCTTTTGGAAGGATCCCTTAAGTAGATGCTTGGATTAAGGTATGAGTCACTATAGTTAAAAAAGGGAGTTGGGTGCTCTGAGTCACTTTCTGGATAAGCCCAAAATAAGTCCCTGCTCTGAACTTGCATTTGAAAAATGCTGGCCTGGGGAAGGGGAAGAGGAAGGAGGTGGGCTGTGAAAAGCAGGATACCTGAGAAAGAGTAGTACTATTGCTGCAACCCACAGAGAGACCGGAAGCAGCTGATAGTAACAGTTTGATTGACCTTAAACCTGCTCTGGTGCACATTTTTAGTTCTGAAATAGTGATGATACTTCTGTGGAAAACACCTATGATAACTACATCTCCCTTGTCTAGCTCCACTGATAGTGGTTCAGCAGGGGTGAATCAGCTCCCCTTATTGTGTTGTAACTCTCTTAAAACTAAAAGCCTGCTGCTTTGGTTTTTGTTTCTGATCTTCACCAGGGACCGAACCACCACAGTTGTGAATGTGGAAGGGGATGCCCTCGGAGCGGGCATCCTTAATTACCTGAATGAAAAAGAAAAGAAAGAGAGAGAGCAGGAGCTAAAGGAAGTCACTGTAGAAGCGGTTGCTAACAGCAAGTCTGAAGCGGAAACGTCACCTTTGGTAACCCACAAAAACCCAGTCTCCAACACAAGCAGCACAGCAGACCCTGAATCCAAGGAATCAGTATTGTGAACTCGAGGCCACTGGTCAAGACCAGTCCTAGAGGTGGCCCAGGGACTTGTCAACGCACCCAGACGTTTGCAGTGCAACCAGGGGCTGGGTGGCTCTTGGAAGTGCTCAGTTCCAGTCTGTTTTGAAATACGCTGGCCTGGGGAAGGGGAGGGAGGTGGGATGGGCAGAGAAGCAGTGTTGAGAAGGAACACTCGCTTTATAATAGTATTTTGATAGTTTATATGTGTACATGTATATGTGTTGCATGTGCACGCTTGTGTACATGTACGTGAGAACTGCCATTGAGGCTTCTGGTGTTGCAAGACTTCCATTAGTGAAGGCTCAGATGGGTTGAAGATAGAGAGGTAGACAAACCCAATATGTGCTTATTGTAGGGAAAAATTAGTAAGCTTATTTTTGCTGCTGTTTGAATGGAGAAACAGTCTAGAAACTCCAGAGTAGGTAAAAATGTTGCTTAAATTTGTTTTCTAGCCTGGAAACACTGACTATTACAGCTATGATATGAAGCAACATTTTTCTCCCACTCCCCTTGCTCTCATGTTCTCCGATCCATTAAAAACGTTGAATATGTCCTTAAAACTAGCTGCTTTCTATTTTAAAATTTTTTTTTTGTTTCATACCTAAATTAATAGCTTATAGGGACTTGTTTCATTCTCCCATTGCATTGCAGCTCATAGCAGCTTTCCTGCCTTTTGGTAACTCCCAAACTGTGGGACCAAACATAAGAGACCTTTGTGCAGATCAAGGATTGGTTTCCTTCTTTCCTCTAACCAAGCTGTTAAGGCAAAAATCCAGAGGAAGCACAAATTTTGTTAAAGTAATCCCTTTGGGGCTGAAAAAAAGGTAGAGTCTGTTCCAGTGTTTGTATGTCTGAAAGAGGCTTGCCTGTGACAACATCAATAAATCCAGAAGTCAGTTTCCTTCATGAAAACACACATGATCCTATGCTAGCACACCCCATCCTGCTCATGTTTATTTAATGGATCAATCCAAACAACTTTAGTCATACTCCTCTTCCAGCAAAATTGAATAGGGGAGGAAAAATTCTGAACACACATCATGTGGAAGCTGATGACAGGCAAGTCTGAGTCTTGGCTTGAAAGGGGAAGAGAAGAGGTGAGTTTATAACCCCAAGTAGTTCAGTGATCTCTGTGTGGGAGCTGGCTACCTGTTCCTGCTAGGAGTTTGGCCCTGCCATAAATGTTCTTTTGGCAGCAGTTTACTTTTAGTAATTCTAGGTGGTGCTGGGCCAGGGTAATGTGTTAATGGCAGATGGTAACCTTTGCTTGAGGCTCAGCCAAATGCTTCTGGATTCTTACTCCTCCTTTTTGCCTTTACAGTGTCCTTCCTGAATTTGCATTCCAAACCTGAACAAACTCATTGCAAAGATCCTGTTGATTTATCTTGGCTCTTTGGATGCTAATAGTTAAAAAATTATGACTACACATGCCAAGATTTGCCTGGACTTGTGATGTTTTGCCTTGGCTACTTCAACAAGAGATTGCATGTGGTCAATCTCCACACTGTTAATTCAGCAATATATATTTACACTTAGCTTTGATATAAAGTAATGCTAAGTCTCCCTTTTTCTTTCTCCTCTCTTGCTTCAGAGGAATCTATCTTGGAAAGATATCAGCACTAGGAAGAGGCAACTCCAATTCCATAGCAGCAGCTGCCTTCCTTTGCAAAGCATTCCTCCTGGTAAAGGGACACAATGAATTTTGCAGAAAGACGCTCAGAGTGATATATGGCCACCCCTGTGGGAAAGCACAGTGAGTGTGTCATGACTGGTTGGTTAATCCTGTGCACTGGAGCCATGCAGACAATCCAAGTAGGAAAGGATTAGTCAGCCTACTGGGAAAATGCAGGTGGAGTTTCTTTTTAACCAGTTTATTTATAACCATGTCCACAAAATTTGGTCATTCCTTGGCTTGTCTTCAAAATGGAAGGAGACAAACAGTTCTGTAGGGACATCTTTTGCCCAGCAGATCCACTTTGCATTTCTTCCTGCTAGAATCATCCCAACTCCTTTCAACTCAGGAAACCAAAAGCACGTTTTTGAGTCTAAGTATCTCTTTGAAATATCTGAATGTACCAGAACCCCAAATACTTTGATTTTAAAATAGTATATGGATGTCTCAAGGAAGCTGAACATCCTGACTGTCCCCTGTGGGCTGTTCTGTAGTTGAATTTTGTGCCCCATCACACATTTATCTCCTGTGCTCTTGACACCCTCTGGAATAGTGTGTACAGTTCTGGTGTTCCCAACATAGGAAGGACACGGAACTGTTGGAGCAAGTCCAGAGAAGGGCCACAAAGAGGATGGCAGCACATCCCCTGCAAAGACAAGCTGACAAAGTTGGGGCTGTTCAGCCCAGAGAAGAGAAGGTTGCATTGCAGCCTTCCAGTATCTGAAGGAGCCCACATGGAAGCCAAAGAGGGACTTCATCAGGAACTGTAGTGGTGGGACAAAGAGCAATGGGTACAAACTGAAAGAGATGAAATTTAGGTTAGATATTAAAAATTTTTTACCGTAAGGGTGGTGAGACAGGAACCTGGAACAGGTTGCCCAGGGAGGTTGTGGATGCCCTAACCCTGACAGTGTTCAAAGCCAGGCTGGAAAAGGCCTTGAGTAACCTGGTCTAGTGGGAGGTGTCCCTGCCCATGTCAAGGGGGTTGGGACTGGATGATCTTTAAGGTCCTTTCCAACCCCTTGACATTCTGTGGTTCTATGATGCTGTCCCTCACTGTGACACATGCAGCTAGGATCAGGACATGAGGGCAGCACTAAAATGACAATTCATGAAGCATCACAGCACCATTTCAGAGTAGAACACATCTCAGTTTTAATTTTTTTTTCTCCCTGAAGCTGTTGTTGCCCACAGGTAAAAGTACTGACCTGGGCAAACCTAAAGGCTGGGTTTCCTTGCAGGCAGCACCTTGCCATTGCCATATGATCCTTCTTCCCTTTGGTGCTGCAGCTGGAGTATGCCGTAGGCTGTGGCACATAGTTCCTGACAGGGAATCCCAGGAAATGGAAAATTAAAGTAAATATCCCAGTATTAGTATTTTCCAATAGCAATGCAGAAGCTCAGAGACTTCGCTGAACACCTCTCCCAGTTCCCACTAGTGGATTGCCATGTTCTGCATGAATGCAAATGTCTAGTCCCATGTAAAGCTTGCTAGAGCAGTTGGATCTAAGGAGGTCAGATCATTCTCATAGCAGGAATTTAATCAAGGAAATCTGACATTCCTTCTCTTGGAAACAGGTATCATAGGATGTATATGAACCGTGAGTATTCAGCTCTTAACCTGCCAGAGATCTGTCATCTTACAGAAGCTCTACTTTAGACTTAAAAATGTGCCAGTTCTTTTGTTGTTTGTGCAGAACAAGAGGGATCTATGGAAGCAGGAGTGCTGGGTAACTACTGCTTGTCAGAACATCTTCTTGGTCATTTTTTTTATCATTTGTGTCAGAATTTACATTTCGTGTTTTTGTGTGATGTTCCCATTCCTCACGATAGCCATGATGCATTCTAGAACTCGCTACCTGGATTGTTTTCTTAAGGTAGGAATATGAAAGAGCCAGAATTGGACTCTCTCAGACTGCAAAAAATGTGACACATTCCAGCAACTGCTATTGGAACAATGTGGATCCTGGTGGAAAACCTGATGAGATAGAAGACTTGCCATTTGCTTTAAGTGGTCAGGGTCTTCAGGTAAGGCCACTGGAAGAAAAGTGAGAGGGCTCTTGAGGGATATGCATTTTGGATGTTGTTCTTGACCTGCAGTGAAATGTGTTATGCTGGGAGCTTCCTGTTCCAGGCAGCTGTGAGCCAAGAAGGTGCTCAGGAGCCTTGCAGGTGCAGCCAGGGGTACCTGCTCTCCTCTCACCCAGGCACTCCACAAATCTGGTGCCAGTGTGGTACTTAACTCCAGTGTCTCTTGACTGGACATATATTTCTGTTCTCCTGACTTAACTGTAAACTGGAAACCTTTAGTCAGTTGCTTTTTTTTTTAGGAGAAAATAAGTTCCATCTAGACAACACTATTTTCTATTTGATTTTAGGTTGGTTTTTTTGTTGTTTTGGGTTTTTTTCTGGAAGGTACAAGTTCTCTCCTCAGCTCATGTCCTACCCTCTAGTACAGGAATTGCTTTTTGAGAGAAAGATACAGAAATTACATGGTGTGTTTCTTGGGGTGTCTTGTGCAAGGCCAGGAGTTGGACTCCAGGAGTTGGGCCCCTTCCAACTCAGTGGATTCTATGATTCTATGAAATACTGAAGAGTCTGCAAGCCTTTGGCATATGCAATCCCGCTTCATCTCTGATGCCATTCTTCCACTTTTACCTTTTTCAGTGACGTTTCTTTGACCATTTTGCACCGTCTTTTATTTCTTCTCTAGGATTCACTTTTCACTTCATGCTTTATCTATCACTGCCTGATCTCATCATGTTTCCTGGAATACCTTATCTTCTTATGTTTCAGTGGCTCAGGAATAAATGGGAAAGTGGACAAGAGTTTTGTGGGCTTCAGTTTGCATTCTGCCTTGCTCCTGTGCTGAACTCAGCAGAGGTTTGTGAGCCTTGGTAAGTTAGAGTTGTTCTGAGAGTGCAGAGCAGTATCTGTCTCTCACAGTGAGAAAGGTGCTTGCTCTGTGCTGTGAGACATGGCTGTAGATGCCTGAAAAACTGTAATGAGCAGTGGAGGGTGCCAGGACTTGACTGCTTTTAGGGTATTTTCACTAAAGATCCTGTATTCCTAAGAACCGAGCTTAGCTGAGTCTTGGTGTTGGTAATTGCACTACCAGACTCAGTAATTGCAAAAGACTTTAAACCCTTATGGGGATGTCTCTTGCAATCAGGATGGCTTTTGTGTTGAGAACAGACTAGAGCCAATCCCAGGGCTTCCCCTGCAGGGATGCGACAAATGGGACTGTGTCCTTCAGTCAAAGCAGAGATGTGGAGGCAGCCAAAGTACCACATCAGCTGGTGAAACAATCTCTGCTTTGTCTTTCCTGGGCAGCCCTGGAGAGGCAGTGCCCTGAGCTGGAGGTGGTGAGAGATTGGGGGGATGGTATGAGAAGCAGGAAGGTTTCATGGTGCTTGTTCTGTTCCCGTACTCTTCCCTGGGCATTTGCTGTGGCTGGTGCCAGAGATGGACATGACCCAGTGTCACCATTCTTATTCTCCTGTGTTTTTTCTTTATTTTGCAGCAAGAATAGTGAAATCTGAGGTGTTTAGGCAGTTCCTCTTTCAGTCAAGTCAAAGTCCCTGTCATCTCTGTGACTGATCACCCAGCCATATGTTGTAGGTTGTATCCTCAAAAGCTTGCAAAGGGGATAAAACCACCACCTCTTCTGCAAAGATTTGCAGTGTTGGTCAACAGTCTGGGCTAAATCTTTCCTCTGGTCCTCTGCTAACACAGTGCATTTCTGCAGCCCCTGTAAAGCATCATCTTGTTGGAAATGATAATTTTTAATCCTGACCCTCCCACAAGCAGTGAGAAGTGGGCCTCATGTACCAAGTCAAAAGACCAAAAGATAAACTCTCACCAAAGAAAAATTGTCACATCTTGACTGATTTTAACAGAGCCTTGGCAGTTCATAATCACAGAGCCGCCCGTGATGACTGATCCGGTGACAGATGAACAGCACAGAAGTAGGCAAGTTGCATAAGTCCTATACCTGTGCTTCCTTTTCTGTAAATTAGGTTTACAGATATTTACATGTCTCTCACAGGCAATAGTGTGTAAGATAGTGAGTTGCAATGTTTGGAAAGCGCTCTTAAGACACAGAGCAGTAAATCTTGAAGAATAATGAACTTTTCAAAAATCTGAAAGGAATCAAATAAAGTATGCAGAGTTGCATTGTGCTAGAGGAGGAACTGATGGAAAAGAGATCAGGTGGATGCATTTGCTGGGCTAATTTGGGGGGAGCAGGGGAGGTGGTGTCAGTGGAGTTCAGAAAAGGGATGTGACTTAGTCAAGGACAACACAGTGCCCTGTTCTATCTGCCTCCTTCCATCTCTACCTGACATGCCATGAAAGCTTAGGCTCAGGTAAGTTGACAGACATCACCATGGATTCAACATCTAAACTGGGAGTCTTGACAGCTTAGTTCCTGACTAGTTTCAGTGGGAGAAAGGGCTTTTCAACTCATAAAAACAAGTTGTCTTGTTGTCAGTATGGGTGACAAAGGTGGAGAAAAAGAAGGAAGAACTGGAAGGCTGCAGGGGCATGGTCACAGAAGACAGGGTAAGCAAGAGGATAAAGAGGCATCTTTTCCTTGGCATTTTGATATGGATAGGATTAAAAAGGCTGCAGGCATTTGTCTGGCATGTAGCAGAGACAATGCAAATCCCTGCCTGCTGCTTGGGCGGGATTTGCAGGGAGAGGCAGGAGCGCTGAAGTTTCTGAAATGCATCGTCACTGAGCAACAAGGCAGCATGCAGAGGGCCAGCGTGGAGCTCTGATAAGCTGCTGCTGGCTGCTGGCCATGACCAGAGGAATAGCAGTACAGTTCTGGATCAGGGATTGACCCACATTCCTCCTTACAGGATAGCTAGGACAAATGCTCCTCAGATAAATGCATGGAGACCATTATTGTCCGAGGACAAAGACCAACCTGTTATCTATGGGAGCATATTGATGAAAGCCATGCTCACTTGCTGCTTCAGTTTCTGGCAGGAGGGAAAAAGGTTTGACATTTGACAAATGATCGAAAACTTTTTCCAGACTTTGGGCAACACATTGAGACAGTTGCCCCTGAATATTGTAACTCTGACAATAAGTGATCAAGAGCTTTATTTGGCTCCCGTAGGTCTTAACATCTGAGCACTGTCTTGAGAAGTTAATGTTAACACAGAATTCATTCTCTGCATGGGGTCTTTACAGACATTTGTGACCAGCAGGCATCAGTTCACAGCTGCACAAGTGAATGACTACAGAAAAAGGTGAAAGAACTCTCTCTTGAGTCACATTAAGAGTTGCCAAGCAGGCTAGGAGCAGACCCTGAGTCCTGAAGCCAGGTTCATTGTTAGCTAACAACTATCACCTCCTTAAAAAAATCCACATCTGAGGGTTTATAAATATATTTGATTCCATACAGTGTTTTTAATAGAAGAGGAAAAAAAAAATCTTTCATTAAAGAGTTCACAGTGTGGTTACTTATCAAATTATATCTCAGTGTCAGCAGATGCATCAACCTTAACAGTTGTTAAATCCAAATGAGATTTCATATCAGATCTCAGTGCCAGCAGGAGGTGAGGACTGTGGACATTTCAGCAGGCCAACAGCTCTTACGTAAAATGCTACTCAAGAAACATTTATACTTGTCTCCCAAGGCCACAGATACCTGCAAGGCAAGCAGGGCTACCAACAAGAACCAGCAGGAGGAAATGGATTTTGAGCCAACTCTGTTGTAATGCAAAGTTAACGGTGTGGTTTTAAGCCACAGAGACCAAGAAATTTGGTATTAGATGTTCCTTAGGATAGCTTTCACTTGCTCCTTCTGGTAAAACAATGCTGAGAAAGTAATGCTCTTCCTTGCCAAGCATGTGTTTAGTTATTGAAACTAAACTGCATATGGCATGTGCGTGCAACTTAATTGCAGAAGGAAGTTAGTAAGGGAACTCTTCTCTTGAGGAACTGTTTACACGTGTCTGAATCCCCAGATTACATTCCCACAGAAAGAATTATGCTTAACCATAAAAAATACTCCAGATATTTACTGGTTTGGATTGTAGCTTTTTTAAGAACCAGAAGGAATGCCACAAAAAGGACAGGCCAGGGCGTTCGCTGATGTGCATTGATGTAATTTCCTGAGATTTCCGTGGCTTCTGGATTTCTGATGGAAATACCTCCTTAGAAGCATAGGGGATTGGTCTGGGCCTTTTAAGATGATCATGATCAGCAAAGCAGCAGTAAAGCAATGTTTTTAAAACTTCTTGGCTGTAACTAGAGGCATTTTACATGCTCAGAGTATTCGTATGATGTGGTACCTCTAATAAGAAAAGAGTGTTTTCCTAGTGGTCGGTGTTGATGCAGAAGGAAACTTCCTCAGGTTTTGTTCAGTTTGCCTTCTCTGTATCCCTCCTGCAGAGTCTGTTGTGCTCCTTGGAGTCTGCCCAGATTCCAGCAGGATCAGGCTCCTATAGTACATAGATCAAACGTAAAGATATTCTGGCCTCATGTGAGGACATGGACTGTTTCACATCCTGTTAGGAGGGGACAAAGATGTGGTTTCAGCTTTGGAGAGCATCTGGACTGAATAAACCCTGCTTCATTAAGGCAATACCTTAATGACATTTTACACTTAATTAGTCAAATAATTGTGACCAAGGTGGCCCAGCCCTCACTGCCTCCCTGCTTTGCTCCACAACAGATGCTCTGTTGACATGTCTTCCCTGAAGGCCACTGTGGAGGTGATGTGTTTGTCATTCATGAGAATTCCATTCTTTTAAGAACACAATGTTATTTAGACTTCCTCAGTTACTATTCTGGCTGCACTCTTGTGATGTCATGCTGTATGGGATGGAGACCATACGTAGCACTGCAAATAGCTGAGCAAACCTCTGCTCGTGGGAGATGGATGGGCCTCTGCTCCTGAACTGCTTCTTGGTTACAGCAAACTGAGACTGACTCACTCACACTTTGTGAAGGTGAAGATTTTGATTAGATTTTGATTAATCCCTCAGATTCAGGGATTGCAGGACCACCCCTGCACGTGAGGAGTCCCCTTCTGCCTTATTATCCTTAAAGGTGCCTTGTCTTGGTTCCCTTCAGGACAAATTCCAAGTTGCTGTTTGGCTTTCAAATATAACTGCACCAAAGCTGAAAGACTCCATTATCCCTGGAGACAGGAGGGAGAATGTGATGTGTCCTGGTGTGAGACAAGGAAAATGGTTTTCTTTTCTTTATCCTGTGAGCTCTCTGACAGCAATCCTGAGGTGTATGTGTGTGTGTGCTTTTATTTCTACCTGAACACAAATTGCTCTAATTAGGAGGGAGGATTATTGTATTTTTATATGCTAAACCATTTGATTAATTACTTTAACAAAAAGAAAGATGAACTCTGAAATTCACTGCCATCTGCTCCAGTACAATCCAGTATCACTGATACAAACATATCTGCCTTCAGGTTAAAACTTTGTGCTTAGAGTAACCACTCCATTGAGGAAATGTTTGTGCCATGGGGATGTGTTGATCCTTGTGAATGTCAGTGGCTGTTCCTCTTTTAAAGCTGTGGGTTTCATCCATGTGACTCTGTATCAGCCTTTCTGTTGACTACTGAGAACAGATGTACGTGCACATATGCAAAAAAAAGACCATACTGCTGTGTCTGGGGGTGTGTGACCCTGGGGCAGATGTTACAGATGTTAGTGTGCTGCACCCTTTGGAACAAGAACTCCCTGCCCACCTGGGAGCTGCCAGTCCTGTGGCTCAGGCTGGGATGGTTTGTTGTATTAGGAGGGTGACACAATGGGATACTCTCTTTTTCCCTTCTCTCATGGAAATGTATATTTGTTCTCTCTTTGTGTAGCTTCTCAATCTAAAATAAAAACCACCCCAAACAGAATTCATGTTTCCATCTTTGTTTGGAGAAGACCTGGCCTTTTAGTTGGATCAGCCTTGCACAGGCAGTGGGACGTTCTGCTGGACCAGGCTCTCAGGCTCTGTCACCTCAGCAAAGACTCCTTTGGAAATGCCCCTGAATAAGAATTGTGCAGCTTGGTGCTTGGTTCCCCTTTCCCAGACCCCGCCCTTTGTTGGTGTGCTGGTGTCGCTGATTGTCAGCATTTAACCCTTTCCCTGCTGGCATCTCTCCAAGCCCTCTGCACAAGTACTGGGCTCTAAAGGGGGGTTAGTTTCAAGCTTTACACTTGCAGAACAAATAAACAAGGGGGCAAAATTTGCAAGAATTGCAAGCACCAAAAGAAAGAAGCATAATTTGAATGACCTTCCCACATATGACTTAGAAACTGTGACTAGTGTTATGCCCTTGAATGTGAATCTTACAAAACCATCAATGTGGTCGTTTCCAAAAAGCCTGTCTGACTCCATGGTTATGTCTTTGGCTTCTCACTTCCTAGCTGAATCCCTGAGGAGATACCTGGAGGAATGCCAGAGTAGGGAGATGTCCTCTGGGACCAGAGCCTGGAGCCATTCACATGTCAGCTTCGCATACAAGTTTTCTGAAGTCTTCTGAGGTGTTTGTCAGAGCCATACTGATTCGCCATTTGAAACCCATGAAGCTTTATGAGGCCCATGGAAAAGGTGGAATAATTGCTTATCTTTAATGAGAGCTGAGCTAAGCCTTAGACTGAGTCCCAGATGCCTCCAGCCAGACATTATTAGCACTTCTTAGGCATTATTATGGATAAAGAGATAAAGTTTCCTATGATATTTCAACAGAGATAAAAGTTGGATAAGTTCTAATTAAAGTTTAATGATTTTGTTCTGGTTTTCTACCACCACCTACAAATCTGGCCGCCTGCTTTCCAACTTCTTCGTTTTGTTGTGGTTTTTTGGTTGTTTTTTTTAAAGGAAAAAAGAGCATTTTTGGGAAAATGCTCCTCACTTCTTTCTTCTAATCTCTAGGCAGGCAACACACATTTCTCTCATTCACGTGAAAAGCATTTAAAAGTAAATTTATTACAAAAGCCACTGCTATTGTTCTAACTTAATATTTGCAGAGGAAATGCAATTATGGTCAACGAACAGATTAGTCCTTTTTTTTAATCCCCAGTTTGTCTGATTAAGGTAGATAGAATTATAGGGAAGCGCTTTGTGAGTTAAACAGAAGACAATACCATTTGCTCTGCCCTGAAAGGAATGGTTTAATTCACACAGGTTGTGTGGTACAGCTGCACTAACTGGTCACGTTTAAAATGTGTAGGTTTGTTGAAAGTCAGATCTTTGCTATTGTCCCCATTATGAGCATTGAAGTATCATTGAATCATTGTAGGAGATCTTACAGAAGGGGAATATGGAATTTATTTACATTTTAAGCTCACTGTAGCCAGCTGCACTGGTTCTCTTACAGATTTCATTCACTCTCAAGCAACAAGTTCAGTCCAGCCCCAATCACTTGTGTGCAACATACATCACAAGGGATGATGCCTGTGAATTCTTCACTAAACCTCCCAGTTTTGGGACAGTTGTTTAATAATCTTTAACAATCGATAGTTGTTTTGTGATGATCCTCTGCTGCAGTCTCTCTTCCTGCCTGGCCGCAAGGGAGGGAAACGGGAGATGTCCATCCTCCTGCTATCAGAGAGGAAGCTCTCCCTCAAGTGAGTTGTGTGTGCTGCGATCTTAGTAATGGCTCAAATTATCAGTCCAAATTTTTTTGCTGATGTTACTTGTTATAAATTCAAGTAATTCTTACACCCCTCTCCCCCCACTGCCCCACCAGCTCTGCTATTTCTTTTGGCACTTACATAAACAGATTTTAACTTGTACCAATCCAAATATATCTTTTACAAATCTCTGTGCTGACAACTGGCTCCTGCAGATCCCAGCTCTGGTTTTGAAGAGCCTCTTGGTTCTGCTCAGGAGAACATACAAATGAAGAAGCCCGAGACATGCCAGCAATTAGTATGAAAAAGAAGTTGCTCACATTTCCCCACTGAAAGCAGAAGTAAAATCTCACATTTAATAAGTAAACTTAATTCCAGTTATTCAGTGTCCATTATAATTCACATTGATGAAAAGCTGCCACTGCCTGTTGAATATTTGGCTCCTATTTCTTTCACAGCAACTTGTCACCTTCCTCAAAGACAAAGCATCTGGACCACACCAGCTCAGTCCCATTCACCCCCTTCTGCTCCACGGCACCTGGCCCTGATCTGCAGCGGTGTGAGTGTTTTAGGGGGCCTGGGTAGAAGTAAGGAGGTGCTGTGAAGGAATACAAACCCGTGGAACTCCTGCCTTTGTGAGTAGGTCTGCTATTGCTGGCGGGTTGGCCAGGCTGTTCATGGTGTGATGGGCACATCGTGTGGCCAGAAAGGAGAAGTGCAATTTCTGTTTGACCTTTTCCTTGGGCTAAATCCTGCCGCTCAGTCCAGCTGTGCAAACAAGTGGTAAAAGGACTCAAATTTCCCAGCTGCTAGCACTGGACAACACACCCAGCTCTGCACTTCTATGCTGACACAAAAATACTTGTCACTCTACTTTTCCCCCTGTTCTTCCTTAATCCTGCCTTACATATTTCATTTGTCAGCTGCCACAGGTGTCCTTAAGTCGTATTTTCAGGTGCCCCTTCAAAGTCAGGAAGAAAAAGCAGCAGCTACCTTTTTTAGGAAATATTCAGTAATAGTGCAGTGATGATCTAGAGGAGCGATGGGAAGTGTGTAGGCTTCAGGCAAGTCTTCTCATGGCTTTATAAAGAAGCTAAAGCAACATGGCTGAGCTTGAACCTGCTTATTCAGGCATTACCAGAGCAGCTGTCCAGCTGAATGACTGGATTCCTTGGGAGCCTACTGTAGTTCCAGGACCATAAGTAGCTGATTAGTGACTTCAAATGTCAGAACAGAGAAAATCTGCAGGCCCTACCTGGAGAAGAAGGTCTGGGAAAGTGGAAAAGTGCAGGGCTGAAATTCACAGCAACATCAGAAAAATTGAGAGAGAGTGTGGGAAACAGAGGCTGGAAAGAATTAATGTAGATAAGAGTAATTACCTGTACTCATACTGGTGGGAAACGGTAGGTTAAGGAGCAGGATCAGGAAGTTATGGGAGTCAGAAGCAGGAGTCCTGTGCTGTGAATAAGGTAGATCCTGTTCCAGGGTGTGTAAGCAGGATCACAGCCTGGACTACCACACTGGTTCTGCCTAAGTACAGCCAAGCCCATGCTGGAGCTTTGGACTAGTGTTGAGCTTCAAAGAAATGTGGCCCAAAGAATGAGAATCAAGATTAAAACAAAGAGAATGGTCCAAGATGTGGAAATCCTGACCTCTGGGGAAAGGAAAATGGTTGTTAGCCTTGACAAGAGAAGGACAAACACCTGCAAATACCTTTCAGAGAAGGGTTAGGCAGAGCAAACAGAGTCCTGAGCAGTTTGTACAAAGACTAATTAATATTGTTATCAGTTATCTGGGAACAGATAGGTTAGGTCTAAGCCCTGCATTTGCTGACGTCTCATCCATCCCAAACATTTGCATTGCGAGACTGAAATTTGATGCTGAAGATAGTGCAGATGCTATGCAAGAACATTTGGTGCACCTCCAGGCTTCAGGTTTCATCCCAGAGATCTGACTGACTGGCTGAAACCACTGTGAAACCATCCAGGGTAGAAAGAAATAACAAACTGATGTGCCTAAGACACTGGATAACTTCAGGTCACTGCAGTTAGGGGCACATTAAAACTCTGAATACATACAGCTGGTGTTCATGATGGATCCAGTTCTGTGCAAAAAACATGCATATTTGCACCAAAAAGGAAACTTTTCATATATCAGAAGTACACTGCTTTCAAATGTGATCATCATAAGGAAGCTTTCCTTCATGTCGTAGATATGGAGATTACTGCTGAATTGTTGCATCCACAGATGCAGAGAAATCTATTGTCTTTGCTGGGAAAACCCAAGTTTGAAAGAATCCTGAGGTCTCAAATCAGCAAGAAAATATCCTTGTTAGTCTTTGCCAGCCTTGAGTGACTTTGGGTGGGAGTTTGGCTGGGTTGACCCTGTATTATAGATCAAATAAGCCAGTTTCTCTTCAGCAAAGTTCCTAACAAAGAGGGCCAGATGCCAGCAGAAGAAAATCAGTATTGTTCCCCTGAATTTCTTAAATAATCTCTCCTTTAGATCACCAGCTGATTCCCTCCTTGTTTACTGACACCCACTCAGCCCAAGCCCAAGGGGAGGGGAAAGATTTCTGGGCGCTTTGGCTGTTCCTGCAGACATCCTGGCACTTGTTTGATCGGGGGCGGAACAGGATGCGGGACGCGGACCTTTCCTGCCGGGGCCGAGGCTGCAGCCGAGTGCTATTCAGCTCGCAGAACAATGCATGGCAGCTCCCGAGTAATTTAAACCGGCTAAAAACAGCCCAGCCTGGGGATGAATCATGACCCATCCGTGTTTGCTTCCGCCTTTCCACTCAGAGGCCTGAAATCAGCACGGCCTCTACTGGCAGGCAAGCGGCTCCCTGGAGAATAAGCAATAAACAACATTTTAAAGGGATTTTCTTTCACAAGGGCTTTGCCTGTGTGAATTCCAGTAAAAAGCCAACTCTCGAAAGTGTGCATCCGGGGCAGAGGGATGTGCAGCCTGCCAGAAGACTTGCCGCAACACTGATCAAAGAAACCCCAAATACAGAAATATTACACAGTGAAATAAGTAAATTCACGAGCTGAAATTTTAGCAGCGTAATATTGGATATTTATTAGTAGAACAAAGGCAAAACACAGTGCTGGGCGCTTAGCAATTTTGCCAGAGGCGCAATTTCATCGGTTTTACAGTGAACTTAAGTGCTTTTTCAAACTGTTACATATTCATTAAGCCCAGAAAATGATTTACACTTCACTCAGTTCCCCTCTTCGCCGATCCCTGCCCCCTTCCACCAGCAAGTCTCGATCTCAGTCCCTCTGGATCATCGAAGGCAGAAATCCCCTTGACAGTTTCTTTGGGAGGTGTGAGTTTTGATAAGATAACAGAATTCCTGGGATGCTTGTGGTTTATAGTCCTTGTTTCTTTAAGATGTCCTGATCTCCGGCTCTGTGGTTTATCAACTTAAAGACATTTGTTACCATGTATTTATTACTAAGTTTGCCAACATACTACAATTCACTCTAACCTTCTACTTAACTATATTCTACCTTAACGCTATTTCTACACAGGACATTATTACTCATAAATGTTAAATTCATATATGTGAAAGCCAACATTTATTATTCACTCATTTATCACAACAGGAACAGAGATCTGGGATTTTTCCTGGCTGTGAGTTCTTCTGAGAGCACCCACCATGTCATACTGCAGCGTTACAGCTCCACTTCTTGAAGCAGCCCTGGAAAAGATATTCCCCACTGTGTTTCTCTAGGGAGAAAAAGGAAGATCTTCCAGGATGCAAATGGGGCTGGCTCCACTGGGTGCAGCAGAATAAACCCAGTTCATAGCCACTGGGAATCCGGACCATAACACTGGGATGGCAGAGCTGGAGGAGGCTGCAGGGCCAAGGAGTGTGGTCAGGACCAAAGCACTAGCCAGGGACTTGGGATACCTGTGCTGTTCCCCTCACCCTGCTGCCAAACTGATAAGCAAACCCAGGATGTCTCTTTGGTCCTTCCTGGCCTAAAGCTGGGAACAATATGGTCCACAAAGCGCTTTATCAGATACTTGACCTCTAGAAAACCTCAGCATTATCTAGGAAAAAATCTCCAGGAGCAAGTGGCACGGACAAAAACCAGAATCAGCCAATGGACAGCAACAAGGGGAAAGGTTGGTATTTCTACATGATATGGGAACTTGTCAGGATATGTCCACTCCAGCCACCAGAGACGGGTCTGGCCAGGTACAAACCCCAGAGCAGCGTGCTTTAAAGCGTGGCACGGGGATCTTCCCAGAAAGCTGCTCCGAGGGCAGGGCATGGCCGGCATCCGCCAAGGATCACCCCGAGGGCAGACCAGCGGAGGGAGGTCCCGCTCCGGGACCGCCTCCTGCAGCTGTGCCTGGAGGATCCCGGGATGCCTTGGCCGCGGCGCGGGCAGCCGCGCCTCGCGCAGGGCCCGTTTCGGTCCGTTTGCAGCGCGGTAACGCCGCCAGGGCGCAGCTTAGCCCCGGGAAGGTCAATACAGGGGTACAAGGAAACACCCTGTTGCTGACACACGCTCCTCAAGGGCGTCCCGGAACGCCCCTCAGCCTCCCGGTGCCCAGGGGGACCCCGGCAGGGACCGGGGCGGGGCCAGGCCGGGAGGGGCCGGGGCGGATCCGGGGCTGGGGCGGGTCAGGGCGCGAGGCCNGGGGATCCCGGGGGTCCCGGGCCGCGTTCCCTTTGGAGTCCCGGTACCCCCGGGTGCGGCGCCTCCTCGGCCTCTTTGCCTTTATTTCTTGTCTTTTTGGTTAATTGCCGTTTTTTTCCAGCGGCGGGTAGGCGGGCAGAAATCGGGCGAGGAAAGGAGCAGAAAATAGCAACCCGCAGATCTTGCAGGCCTGAGGGGCGAGAGCGGTGCGGGTTTTCCCCAGAACAACCCCAAAAATGCTCCCCAGCCAAAGCGGAGCTGTCGGGAGGCGGAAATTCCATCAGCATGCGTTGCGCTCACTGCATTCCATCAGCCAAGCGATACCCACGGGCGGTGGGAGCCGCTCCTTGGATAGAGCCCTCGTTGTCCGCCGGGCTTTGTGCAGCGCCCGGGCCGGCAGGTCCCTGCTGACGGCGTGAAAAAGCTCAGGGATCGCTTTTCAGGAGAGATCCCTGCGGACCTTCCCTTTGAAATCAATGAATCAATGAATCACTGTCTTCCTCTGTTATCTAGAAACACGGCCACGGGTACCGTTTCTGTGAGACAATTGAGGGCTTGGGTGTAGCTGGGAGTTTGGGCTGTTTTCCCGTGCTTTTGAGGCCAGTGGAAAGTTTCCACCGTGCCTAAAGCTGAGGTTGTACATCCCTCCTCAGTCCTGCCCGAGGATTTGGGATTGCTTCTTCCCGTCGCGAGGGTTAATCTGGATGCGTCGCTGCCACTGGCAACCTGACCTCTGAATTTTTCTGGGCTTGTTGGAGAATGGTGAGAAACCTTGTTTTCTAGACGTTCGTGTAGTTGCGAGTTGCGCTTAGTGGCAGTAGCGTTTTCATTTCGTTGTTCCATATGACTTTCTGCCCGATTGTTCTGTGTGTGGGATGTGTGTGACATCCCCGTCTCGTTTGTGCCTGGGCGTGGTTTGGATATCCAGCTCCCCCTGAAGTTAATTGAAATCAGCTGCCTGAATTAGAGGCTTTTGAAAATGCAGTGAGATTTCTGGTGTCCCTTTAAAGACCCTTACAAATCCTGCAGTAAGCAGATTTACTCTCACTCCTGTGTATTGGCAGGTTTCCTGGTTTCTCTTTAGCATCCAATTAGCTTCTGGAGATTTAATGAACCTGTGAACCAACACTTGCTCTTTTTTTAAAGACCAATGGCATCTTAGAAATGTAAATCACTGCATGCTGCCTCCATAAGATAACAAATGATCTTAAGTTCAGAATATTTGCCCTCCTCCACACAGTTAGGAAAATAACAGATGGGTCATGACCCGTAAGTTTTATTTTATGTTGCTTAACGTGTGCTTTTCAGATTTAAGGTCATACTTCGATGTTTTTTCCAGTTGTTTTTACTGGGCTGACACCTGACTCAAACCACTAAATCTGGTGGAGGTAACGATGTTCAAATCCCTTTGAATTTAACGTGGCATCTTCTTAAAAATAAAGCTGTCCTGAGGTCGGTTGTTAGTTACAGCACATTCACTTTAAAACTTTAAAGGCCGCTTTGATGCCTTGTTAAGCTTTTCTTTGTTTTATGTATATTTTTTAAGTCACGTAACAAGGGTAGGTTTATTGATTACGTTTTTTACAACAACCTGACCTCTTTGTGTGGAAATACAACCTTTCTGAGGGCACAAAGAGAGCAGTGCAATCCATTTCAGGTAACGTGATGTGCCTAGGTTTGGCTTTGGTAGCAATTTAAGGAATGGATCGGGAGGCTCCAGGCGTGGGCTGGGGGCCTCTGGGTGAGGGCTGGCGGAGCCCGGGCTGTGCTCGTCCCCTCGGCAGCCGCTGCCGAGCGGGATCGGCTGCCGGCTCTGGGGGGGGGACGGGCGGCTGCGGGGGCTGCTACAGGTTGTGCCTGCGCTGGGGATTTGGTCTCCCCTGGAGACCCGCAGCGTCCTCCCGCCGCTCTTTGTTCCCGTGCCCGTGGGAAAACCCCGCTTGTCGGAGTTGGGGGTGGATCATAAAACGAGACTGTGACAAAAGAGCTGACGGAGGGAGTGAGTATCAACTTGTTTCCCACTTCCAAGTATTGTTTGGGAATTCTTTCTTTCTTTCTTTTTTTTTTTTTTAATTTCCTTTTAGTTGAGTTTGCTGCTGATGCTCCCTTGGCTGGTCTCTTTGCTGGCGCCAGCTGAAGGAGTACCAGCAAAACCACTCTGCTGACATTTCCCTGCTGTTAGCACCTTGGTTTGGGCTGGAGTTGCTGGAGGAGGCTGTGTTGGATCTCCTTCATTTGGCTCACAGGTTGTCCTGCAGCAGCTCCTCACTCAAGCCCAGTGAGTGCAAGTATTTCCATTAATTAATTTCCTAAAGAGTTAATTTCATTCATTGAGGTAGAAGCTGCAGAGCTGAGTGCCAGGTTTGAGTTTTACAGCTTCCTTCCTCACCTTCTAACTTTTACAGCTGCTTCTTGCTTCTGGATAGCTTCCGCTTCAAGGTTTTGGGTTTGTATCTTTAAAAGACACTCAGCTTTCCACCCCAACAGCCTTTAGGGCTCAGCCACGCCAGGAGGTGCTTCATGTCCTAGTTAATGATGTCTCGTTTGGGCCCAGTGAGCTCATGGTGCACAAAGTGTTGGTGACATGGGCCATCAGTGCAGGACTCAGGTGCCAGCAAGGTGTAAAGCCCAGGTTTGTTCTTGGCATGGCCAGGGTTAGAATGAGATTTTGCCTGTGTGTCACATCCTCAAAAACAGACAATGCTGCTGAGATGTGAGGGTTTGCTCTTTCCACTGGCCCACCTGATGTACCAGGATGCTCCTTTATGAATTTTGGGGTCTCTCCCACATCATGCTTAAGCTCTGAGTTATTGGGCAAACCCAGTGTCTTGGCATGGAGACAAGGGGGGACAGTGAGATGCTATTGCTGTGTGCTGTGTATTTCAGAGACGAGGCTCTGCATCGTCCTGTGGAAGAAGCTCTGTCCTGATGGCTGTGGATGTGGGAAAATCACCTTCTGAAGCCTCGCTGAGCGGGAAGGCCGAGAGTGATGGGAGGTGGGACGGCGCAGAGGTGGAGACAGACTTCCCGGAGCTGGCAGGGAGCCTGCATGGGCTTTTAGGGACAGAGGAAGCCAAGCCCAGCCTTCAGGGAACAGAGAGCATGGCAGTGAGCAGACACAGTCACATGGCCACTGGTGTTACCCAGGGAGGCTCAAGCTGCCGCACAGAAGTGTCTTCAGCATCTGCACCCGGTTTTCCTAGAGTGAGAGCAAACCCCTCGGGGAAAGGGGCATCAGTGGATAGAGCTGCTGATGGTGGCCTTGTGCCTCGTCGAGTTGGCCGCTGGTTCCTCTCCTCAGAAGAACAGCAGGTGAGAGGGTTTGTACCTGCAGGTGTTGCTGCACCACAGGGAGGTCCCAGGAGAGGTGGGGTTTTGTTTGTCAGGGCTATCCCAGCAAGGTCTTTCCATCTCTCCCAGCCAGAGTGTGCCCACCCCTGCCCGGGATAAGACATGTGGTGGGGAAGGGCTTGGGCTCCAACACCCAAGCTGTTGCTTCCATTCTCGTGTTGCCAGTGCAGAGCTGGGAGCTTGCTCAGGACAGTGCTCTTTAAATAAGCCTCCCCTTGCCAAATGACTCGTGCAGCTTCCCAAGCCCTTGAGATGCCTTTCCTTAAAAACAAGCCCTGCTCTGAGCAGCTGCAGGCCATGCCACAGATGGAACAGAGTTCCGCTTCCAGCCTCAGCTCATGGCAGGTCCAGGGTTGGGCTTTTGTCTCCATATCCCGGCACAAAGAAGCTTTTTATCTGGATGCTATGCTTCATTTCATGCATGTCTCTCTCCCTGTCATTTTCCATCCCGTCCTTGAGTAGGAGAAGGCATTGGGCTGTTGGGACCCGGTGTCCAGCCCTCCCAGCCGGCGCAGCTCTGCCGAGGAGAGCATCCTTGCTGGCAGCCGCCACGATGCCCATGTTGGCCGTCGGAGACAAAGCCTGGGAGCTCAATCCCCGTGTCCTTCCACCCCAGAGCTCCTGCGGCCCCAAACCCCACCCAGCCCCGAGAGCGCCCTGCGGAGCTGCTCCGTGCTGAGCCTCTCCGCTCTGTCCTCAGAAGGAAACGGCCCCTCCGAGGAACCATCAGGAAGCTTGCCAGCCAACACAGGTGTCCCTTCTCCTGCAGCCACCACAGCTGCCCAGGACCTGTGCTGCCGATGGGGAGCAGAAGGCAGGCCCCTGCAGAGGTGGGAGCCTCCAGGCCCTCTGCTCGATTACCGCAGCACCGTGGGGCGCTTCCGGGAGATCTCCTCCTACCAAGCCGATTACTGGGCCTGTGCCATTCCAGATTCACTGCCTCCATCTCCGGACCGCAGCTCACCCCACTGGAACCCCAACAAAGAGTACGAGGACTTGCTGGATTATGCTTACCCGCTGAAGCCGAGGTACAAGCTGGGAAGGATGCTGGAGCCTTTCCTCCATGACTCAGGAATAGGTCTGGACAGCTTTTCTACTTCTCCTGAGGGCATATCCAGGTCCACCAGCATCTACGGCCGAGCTGGGCAGGCTCGAGGAAGCAGAGAAAACGGACTTTGGGAGTTTGTGGCCTCTGCAGAGAGATTCTCCACCCCAAGGCCTGGAAAAAGAGGCTGCTCAGGAGCTGGCTCGTACTATGAACCTTTACCTATTGCCAAAGCATCATTTGCAAGGAGTGCTTCCTCTCATCCTTCCAGAGGTTTTGCTAAGGATGCAAGGGTGGAATCATCTGGGCCAAGCTCACCTGGACGCCCTGCTGCCGATGGGAGAAGCTGGGATACCAAAGGGACCCCCTGCCCAAACTACGTGCGGCAGGCAAAAAGCACCAGTAGGTTTTTACCCACCACAGGAGTGCTCCCCCTGAGGAAGGAGTGGGAGGGTGATGAAGAATTTCTTTCCCTGCCTCCGAGACTGCAGGAGCTGGAAAGGCTGGCTCAGTTTTTGTCCAATCTTTCCTTAACTATAAGGACGCCTGGGCATGACCACCATAACCTTCCACATCACAGCACCAGCAGGCAGCCCCTTTCATCCAGGCTGGCTCCTTTCGGAGAAGCGAGAGGCAGGAACGACAGAGGGAATATTGAGGATTATGCTGAGCTGTGGCAACACCGCAGCTCCCGAAAGCCCAGCTGGGAAAACACGGAATCAAATGGCTGGATCCATAGGGATCCTCCCCGGGGGCTTCATCTACCACCTGGTCTCAGGGACACATTGGATGGGATGTACCTAAATGAACCACGGGTCAACGGGCATCCAAAGAAGAGCCAGCAGAGCGAGTCCCTTGTCCAGTGTGTTAAGGTAGGCTGAGACCAGAATTTAAGTTTATTCTGGGAAGATCTCGCATAAAACTTGCCTGTCTTTATGGCACAATTAATTAAAGCTTCCTGTTCTGCATGATGAGTCCTGCCTGGCAGCTGGTGGTAATTTATGCAGGGGGCTCACCAGAGCAGATAATTCCTTCTGATGGAGCAAGAGCCCATCTTGCTTTCCCTGGGGCTCAGTGTCACAGGCCAGGCTGGGTGGAGATGTGGCACTCAGCTGGGTCCCCCAGCACGCCCATCCTGCAGCACTGCTGCACCAGGGAGGAGACAGGAGCTGCAGCAACTCTGAAGGGTTTCCTGATTATTTTGTGGATTATTAAATTTGTCCCAGCACTGTGCTCCCACCCTCCTCTCCATCTTCTTCCCACCCCAGTGCTGGGACGAATTTGGAAATGATGCTGGGCTGTTTGCACAAGAGTGTTATCATGCACATAGCTGCAAACTCATCCCCTCCTCTGGTATGGAAATAACTCTGTTGATTTAAAAGGGTCTCCTCTGTGTTTGTCATGCCAAATTGCAGTGCCAGGGAAAAGCACTGCTTTATGGCAAACTCCTGAGGAGCAGGAGCAGGTCTTGAGCCTGATTTTGGTGCCAGCAGAGGCCCCTGGGTTTCATGCAGCATCTTACAAAAATAATCCCTTACTGAGATGCTTTAAAAATAAATGAAAGCACTTAATTGAATGAGACAATCCTTTGGGGAAAAGCAACTGCAAATTAACTGCTTTGGTTAGCAGTGATGGCTCTGGTGAGGAGGAGGAGGATGAGGATATCTCTTGGGCTGGGAGGTGGTGGAGGTCAACCTCTTCCTTCAGCCTGGGTGGTGCCAGCCTGCAGCACCTCTCTGTGCAGACATTTTGTGGTGACCCTCAATTCTTGCCACATAGTGAGTGCTGGAGCTGTTCAGGAGTTTAAGTTAATTTTTGCCTTTTTCCTGTTGACCCTTGGTTTCCCAAGCTTAGGGATGTTTGCGTGCAGGGTTGGAGAAGAACAGGGAGCTGGTGCTTTCCGAAACACCACTGGCTCACCTTATCGTGTCCCTGCCCTGTCTCTGTTGCAGAAATAGATCTGTGACCTGTTTTTTATGCTTTGTTGAGCAGATGTTTTGCTGCCAGCTGGAAGAGCTGATCCGTTGGCTGTACACCGTGGCGGATGTCACCGGCAGCTGGGTGCCACCCTCGCTGGATGCCGAAAGCATGTCGGCATCACTGCACCGCTACCTGGTGGGTGTCACCCTTGCTCTGCTTCCTTCCCCCTCTCCTTGCAGGCAGCAAGTAGTGGAAAGTCAGGCATCACTGGAATGGTCCAGGGTGCACTGGGTTTGCAAAGCCCATTCCTCCTGCTCGGAGGAAATTGCTCCCTGGGCAACCTGGGTCTTTCAAAAACCCTTGTAAGCAATGCTGCTCTTCTCCTTGCCTTGCCAGGAGTTCAGGAAGGATGTGGCCGAGCACCGGAGCCTGACTGAGAGCGTGCTGGAGAGGGGAGAAGCTCTCCTGGACTGCATGGCATCAAATTCACCAGGTGAGGAGGAGCTCTTGTGTGGGGCTGCTCATGGACACGGGTGATGCTGGCCAAGGTATCTGCCCCCCAAAATCCCTGGCCCAGCCTGGCCAGCACCACAGCATATGTAGAGTGGTTGCTCTGGTGATTTAGAAGGGATTTCTAAAGGGTGGGCTGTAGCTGCAGTCACCAAAGGGGCTTTAGAGGTCGAGTGCTGGATTATGGATGGGCTTTCTTGCACAGTTCCAAAGGTTTTCTTTAAGACCCCCTATTTCTGCATCTGCATGATGAACCTGGAACCTCCTGGGTCAGTCTCCACCCCCTGCAAATGCTGCATCACAATGGGGATGGGATGAACAGCACGTTATTGATTTTTAACACTCAGTCTCCTTCCTAAGTCTGCCTGGGTGAGCAGAACTCTCTGCTCTGACAGACTGAATTATCGCGTCCCTGTCACCTCCATTTAGACATTTTTGCTTTCCAGCTCTGAAAGACACGCTGGGTCTGATTGCCAAACAGTCTGAAGAGCTTGAAAGCCACGCAGAGCACCTGTATGAGTCCATCCTGGCTGCTGTGGGCCCCGTGCGGGGCAAGGACGCGGTGCAGGATGAGGGGGGTGCAGCACACGGCTGCTCCCTGGGTAAGCAGGGGGCAAACCAGCCTTGCTGCGGCAGGCAAAGAGGGGAGGAAGCACAGGAAGAGAAACACGCGAATTAGCAAACACCAAACGTCAGGCTCCATTGTTATCTCTTCGAATCTGGAAAGCCTGAGGAGGCAGCAGGGAGACTCAAAATAGATGCCCTGTCCTGTTTAACCGTGTCAGGGAAAGAGCAGTGCGGGTGAACCAGCTGATGAAACCCAAGAGCGCGAGGGGAGCAATGGCAGCTCCACAGGGACCCGGCAGGCAGGTCCCTGTTGGCAGCAGTCCAGCACAGACACCTGCTCTCCCCAGATCCCTTGCACAGCACAGGGGAGATGAGGAAGAAGTATTTTTTGGCTTTGTATTTTCTCAGAAACATTCTGATTGCTATACAATAGTGGGAAAGGGAAGCAAGTGAATAGGGGCTAGAAAACTTGTTTGCTTATTTCTTGACCGTCTCCCTTCAAAGAAAACTGGAGGCAAGTGTTCCAGGGGTGCCAGCCTCTTAAAAGAGGATAACAATGTCTTAAGTAGTGTTTCGTTTGTTGTGGTTTTTGAATTGCAACCCCTACCCAGCTGTACCCTCTGCACTGGCAAGATGGGGGAGTAGAGCATGGGGGTTTCTTTGTCAGCCTGCGGGCAAAGCACAGCACCAAAAGCCTCATTTTATTTCAGGCGCTGCCTCTGTCAGACCTAGGCTGCATTAGCCCATCTCAGGAGGGCTGAGAAGAATTGCAGCAAGCACCAAACCTCCCTCACCTCTCCAGAGATGCCAAAATCTGTGTCCAGTTGCCTATGGGGCTGATTTCGGTGTGGGTTTGTGCCATGGCTTGAGAAAGGTGCCCTGTACAGCAGGTGTGCGGCTGCTGGGATGTCCGGGGTTTTGTAAGGAACGTACAGCTGGCCTTTTCTGGTTTGTTTTTTAACACAGCTTCACTTTTTTTATTGAAGTGGGCTGTTCTGTGTTAGCAAAACGTCAGGAACATGGAGTTTTTTAACTGAGAAATCCATAATGTGCCGTGAGCTCACTAAGTAAAGCCGTGTGATTTTAATAGCCCTGTTCTCATGGTTTGTTTATGCTCGTCAAAAATAGGTGCGAGAAACCAAGAAATAGCAACTCCTGGTTCTTGGGAGCAAACTGAAGGCCTGTTTATAATTACCACTCCCTGAAGCTGAAGCAGAGCCTACTTAACTTTCAATTTTGTTATTCCTGAGCACAAAAAGCCGTAATACTGAATCCCAATAAAATAATAAACAAGCGAGTACAGGCAGGGAGGAGCCAGGTTCTGTGTAACCTGCTGGTAACCTGCTGCTGGCAGGAGCTGTGTTTATTTCTGGTTTCCCCGGGGTGAAGAGTTGTGCCTTCCCCCCTTCCACCTACTGCAGTTAAATCACTGCTCAGAACATTCATCAAGGGTTTCCAAACCCTTTCTCCAACAGAAAAAGGGTAGCAGCATAAGGTAAGTGGCCAAAAAAAGTTACAGAATGTTGGTACTTGGCTTTAATTAACCTTTAACCTGAAGGGTGATCATCGTGTTCTTGTGCAGAATACATAATTTCCTCCTTCCACAGAGAAGTTTCTGTTCTGCACAAGTAGAAGGTGAAAGCAAAGTTAAATTGAAGCAGTTACAATTCATTGGGGTTTGTGTCGGGGGATTGATATTCTCCCTTCTTTTACATCTTCAGCTTGAAGGGCAAATTTTGGCCCATTATGTCAAAAGTATTCAGTATTTCAGCTCACAGGTAAGAAACTACAGTGCCTTTTTCCAGGAGTTTTAGGCCTGCTCTACCCTCATCACACAGCTCAGCCTGACAACCCCAGGCTTCAGCACGGAACAGCACCAGCCCAGTGACCCATTCATGACTGAGGGGGAAACAAAGAACCACCAAACACCTGGTGTAGCCCAACTGGTTTTGCAATGCTTTTATTACTGTATATATTAACATTGGTTTGGATAGTATGTAGCAGGCAGCTCGACATTGAAGTTCATTTGTGCACTCTCTGCAGGGAAGATGTTTTACCCTCAACACACCTCCTTCTGCTTCACTTCCTGATCTCAGCAGCACTCACTGCTCCTCCTGCTCCCGAGGAGCAGCAGGTCACATTTATAATGAATTATACCAACAAGCGCATCTCTACTAGAAAGCACATCACTTTATTGTGAAGGTCTCAAGTGGAAGAGTTCAACTTAACCATGACAATACTTTATGTATTACAATTGCCTGTTGATTTATGCAACTATGTTGAAGAAAGCTGTTAGCCAAAGTCCCCCCCCCCCCCAAAAAAAATCAGAGGATATTTGCACCAGTTTTAGTTTATACCTCACAACATACCTAGGCTATATTTTTACTATCACAGGGTGTATTTACTACTAGGGGAATGTTACATGGTCTTTCAAACATGAGACTATTTACAGAATAGGCTGAACATTTGAGTTTAGATAAAGCTGAACAATTTTACATGTATAGGAAGTGTTATAGGCTAGCTTTCCTGTGGCTTTTAGCTAGACATCAGGCACTAATGATTTGATTAGCTCTGTACAAAGAATCACACACCATCCAAAACCTCTTGGCTGCTGGTTAGTTCCAAATTGTTTGAGAAAGCGCCTACTTTGAGCAACAGTTTGGTGGGGGCCTTGCTATCCCCATGTCACCCTCCTGGTGCCTCGCTGCAGAAGGGAATAGAAGCTAAGCTGTTGCAGTAAGTCAGAAGATATTGATTAAAACAGGATGGAATTAACAGTATATAGAAAAGACATAATATACTGGTAGAAAGTTATACCTTCTCAAGGTTACGCTGAAATAGTTCGTGTTAGGGAAATACTGTTCTCTCCCCTGCTATGCAAAGCTGATGGGCATTCCCTACACACAGTCCTTGAGAAATAAATTAAGTTCCAAGACTAAGTTAGGGAACTGTTGTACATTCAGAGTGCATTATGCCTCATGAACCTTGGCTGGGTGGTTCTGGTACAGCACACGTGCCTTAAGCACCATGACAGCTCAGGCTTTGGGGCCACAGTCACTGGGTGAGTTGGGGGGAGGGTCTGAGAGCCATGGCTGCACACACAGATATGTTGTTTTGTGCACAATGCAAGCCTGATTTCCCCCTTAGCCATACAAATTAAGACAATATTTATCACCATACAGTTTGATATTACTTCCAATAAGTACAATATTTATTAAACATTTCTTCAGTTTTGTTACATATTGTGCAACAAATTACAATATTCTGCAGCCACAAATTATATGCAGAGTATGAAGAAACTATTAATCAGATAGTGTGATCTCTCCATTTATAATTCTACAAGAAGGAACTAGCAAATCAGATCTTACATATATCTTACTAAATTTTATGCATGGAAAGTGACAGACACTGTTGTGCTGTTTGATACAAAATGGCTAAACTTCATCTTCAGAAGACTAAACCTGACATCTAAACATGCCAATAGAAACATCAAAACAAAAATACATCCTAACCAACCACAGGAAACAGTCTGGTATCAGGAAAAGCAACAAGGATTACACGTTTATAAACCAGCACACAAAGGTTTAAAACAGTTCTGAAAATGAAGTTAGCTGTCTTGAGTCAAGGGAATAAAAAAAGTCAGTATTGACCATTTACAATCTCTGACCTTTGTGGAGACGGTAAGAATCTGTTGTAGTGCAGCTACATACAGTACAATTCAGGCAATTTTTTTTTTCACTTGGATTCAGATTGCAAATTCATTGTTGTGAGACAAAAGGGGGGAGGCAAGTTTTAGCAGCAACCTCCACTAGACTGCTTGACTGGAGTGCTCTGAATTTTAACATTGGACTTCTCTGCACCACCAGCTGTCGCTCCCGGACCCATTCGTTTTTTAATCTCGGCAGCCATGGTCATGAAAGACTGTTCTACATTTGTGGCATTCTTTGCACTGGTTTCCAAAAATGGAATTCCAAGAGAATCTGCAAATTCCTGCAAATTGAGAAACAGTGAACAGTAAGCTCATACACAGGTTCATACCTCACCTCATTTCTTGCAGCACCACTGGATAACACACAAGTTGCTGGATCCCACCCCACACCCCACCTCCAGTATGACTACAACCTGCAGGGGCAGGGGGTCATTAAACTGCCCCCATTTGTGGCACCAGGACACCTCCGTGCATGACAAAGCAGGGCAGGGGCTCAGCCAAGCAAACACATGAGCCCCAACATACCTTTGCTGTTGTATAGTCTACTACTTTCTTTGTGGTCAGATCACACTTGTTCCCCACCAACAACTTGTTGACGTTTTCACTGGCATAGCGGTCTATCTCCTGCAGCCACTGCTTGACATTATTGAAAGACTCCTACGAGATAAGAGAACTGTAAGCAAGGCCCTTGATAAAGAGGCAAGTTCAGCACTATCCCTTTGGTCATGACCAGGAAAGAGTATGAAGCAGTGCACTTATCCATGTGATTCACAACCACAGGAGAGGACTCTCTCATGCTGCCAAACTCCCCTGATGGCCTCAGGACAGGCTGGTCACCACAGGGCCCATACAGCTCCTGTTCCCAGCCCTACACAATCAGCCCTTCCTGCATTCTTTCCCCTATGATTTTTCCCTGCTCCATATATTGAATATTCAACATCTTCTACCATCTGGGACTCTTCTTCCTCCTCCTGTAGCAGAGGTAAGAGACATAGCACACAGCTGAAACCAGATGCATCCCACATACTTACAAAGCATCAGGTATTAGGTGCAAGCCACCTTGTTGTAGATATGCTGAAACAAGCTTTGACTCCAGAAATGCTGGACTAACATTCCAGTTAGTGACTGAACACAAGTGTTCTTTTTCTATTAATTCAGGAAACCCTACACTTCCCAAGTGCCCTTCAAACAACTGCACCAGTTCTTCAGAGATCCTTTCAGAGAAAACACTGGCTCAGTTGTATCCTGCACACAGGGTGACAATTTTCTGTTCCCAATGCCAGTCTTTACTGTAGACCCTAGTTCAAGTACATTCAGAAATCTTTCAACAACTTCCATCAGTAACTCAAGACTTCCTGCTACCAAAGGCAGGGTGAGAAGTATTCACACAGAACAATCAGTTACCTGCTCACCAAGTTTTAGGTTGAGCCTAAGATACAACTGCTTAGGAACCACAAATCCCACTGCTCCCTTTATTTCTATGTTTTATTTCTGCCAAACCAGAGGCAAACACATACATTTAGCTTGATAAACCTTAACACGGCCTGCAGAACTCTGTCACTGTCTCCTTAAGATGTGTCCAGTTGTTAAATTCCCAATTACTCATCAGCCTGGAGAAACTCTTCAGGCACAGGTTTAACACTTACCTGATCTGTAACATCATACACAACTATGATGCCATGAGCTCCTCTATAGTAACTGGAAGTGATAGTCCGAAACCGCTCCTGTCCCGCTGTGTCCCACTGCAAGACAAGTGACAGGGTCAGCTACTGCAGCGTGGCTGAGCCAGTGCTCTACATCAGCTTCCAGAAACACAGCTCAGCAGAGCAGCCATCCAACTACAACCATATCCACGCCACAGCTACAGCAGTGGCTCTGAAGCTTTATGCATCCGATTCAAGGAGATCATGTATTTTAACTGAGAATTATACTTTGCAGGTACTTTTCTAAAGTGCTCATTTGTTTGGTTTCAGCCAAGTGTAGTCAGGAGATCTCTCTGAGGAAAATATTAAGCAGTTTTGACCCATGAAGAAGCCATGGTTCAGCAGTCAGAAGAGCAAATACAAGCCAGGGCTTTTAAACCTGTTAGGAATAAGGTCAGAGAGCTGCAGGTCTCCAACATGACCACTCCCTTCAACGTCCTTGGCACACAGGCTCCAGCAAAGGTATTTAAAGGCAACAACTCAAACCAAACTTGGTTCCCTTCTCCTGCTGCGAGAGTTAAGAAGAGACACAAGGTGCTTGACCTCTTCTCCCACCCAGGATGGGAGCAGGACTTGCCCAAACATTTCTCTCTCTGGAGCTGTGTCAAGAATAGGGCTGGCTGTGTATTAAAAACAGACTCACAGACAGATTTCAGCATTGAGAGCATTCCTAGTGGGCTGCTCTATACTCAGGACAGTTACATTTGAGTCTGGAGGCTCAGGCTTCTGGCTGTAAGCTGGACTCTGCTCCACAACACTGAATCCCTGAGTCATTGCCTTCAAGTCCTGAGAGCCTCTGCTTGAGCTGGAAGCAGTGGCTGACAAGGATTGTCTGACCTTGCACAGATATTAGATTTCATCACACCAGTCACCCTTTTAGAGTGCTTAAGATTAAAGAACTGCCAAGTCTCTTCCCCTGTTTATTCCAAGTGAAAGGCCAAAAGCATAACCAGAAAACACCGCCCAGTGCTAAGGCAGCCAGGCCAGTTACAAGCCTTTGTGTCAGTTTTTCCATTCAGGTCAACAAAAGCAGAGTTTCCAGCACTTAAGACAGTGCAGCCTGGTAGTAACAGCTGCTGTGGAATTCAGGCATCTTGGACAACTGTGTGGTATTCCTGCACTTACACAAATCCCAGCTAAATACTGCAGAACTACACCAATTTTGATGTAAGAGCACTTCAGCACAGAATCTCCTCTTCCAGACAAACAGCCTTGATAATAAGCATCCTTCTTTAAGGACAGGTCATAGGAAGCCCCAAAGCCTTGTGAAAACTGCCTCACCTCTTCTAAACAGGAAAATACCCCTTGTATTTTAATGTATTTTACAGTACAAGGATAACCACCAATAGCTATGAATATAACTCTGTGCTCCAACAGACTGCAGCACACAGGAGTTGAGAAATACTACTTACTATCTGAAGCTTGATTGTTTTCCCATCTAGTTCTATAGTTCTGATTTTGAAGTCCACACCAATCGTGCTGATGTAACTTTCTGTGTACGTGTCATCCTAGGAGAGAAAGTGAACATAAGTCAAGCCAGCTGCGCCTCTTCTGCAGTCACCTACTTCATTATGCACCAGTCAGACAAAGGTACCCAATTTCCTTGTAAAACCAGCCAGATCTCTCATGGCAAAGTCCAGGAGGCAGCTAAGCATTTCCACCATGTATTTACTTTTCAAAAATTCTGCAGCTTTTAAAAGCACCAACCAGACTTGTGTTTCAAAAACTAGTCGAAAAAAGCCTCTTTTCTGGAAATCCTGTAGTGTCAAGTCCTTGTGAGCTGTAGTGTAAAAAACAGTCTTTGCTCATGTTGGCAGACTGAAGAGCTACTTAGAAAAACAACTAAGGTTATTGAAACACATCAGATTTTTATGTTCCTTTGATGGTTTTTCATCTGTGTTACAGAGCAGCTACCTAGAGCTACAAGTCAAAGGCTCTGCCTCAGTCACAAATGAGTATCAGATCCTCTGCTGCTGCAGCTGGTTGCTAAGGCAGGTTAGAGTTACAGCTGGAGTACTCGTGCTGAGGCCTCTGCTCTGCAACCTGTGTCAATACAGCAGGGAAAACACTGCTTCAGCAGCTTGGAGGACCTGGCTGCAGTCTCCAACAGGCCTTAAGGCACACAGAAACTGCTGGGTCAGTCTTTGCTACCTTCTAGTGATTGTCAGTTTGTCAGCAGGAAGGAAGTTTCTATTCCTGAAGTACCCAAAGAATAGAGCTTCATGTACAATGTACCACAAAAGGCTTTATGCAACCAGTAGGTATCACAAAAGCAAGGGATTCCTCTGGGCTGTGAATGGAAGACATCTTAGGTAATACATCCAAGCAAGAATCAAGTATTAAGCCTTTCAGAATGACATGACATTTATTTCCTTAACATTTCAATACTCCAAAGGCTATGTTTGAAAAGCCTGAAGAAGTTTAACCTGCAGAAGCAAGAACACAAGTGTGGTATGCTGTGGTAATTCCTTATGTCAGGGTAAACCAGCTCAGTTGGAAAAACAGATCTTCAAAGGAAAAGGCTACTCAGTTGAAGAAACACCAGATAACAGAGCACAAACTTAAGGTGGCTATCAAAAAAGATAAGTTGGATTATTCACATGAAGCCAAAATTAATTCAAAAGTATGTGCAAGAGAAGCAGGCTAGACTGCTCTGGGAGTGCTGCTCCAGCTGTGGTGTCACTTCCAATCCACTGGCTCCATACTGTGAGCAGAGCAGGTGGCATCGTCCTACTGTTCATACTGGTACCAAGAGCAGCCCTAATGGCTTTAACTGAGGCTGTTTGTACACCCAGATCACCATTTCATATTAATAACATCAGGTACAACAGGCTCCTTCCAGAGGTGCCCAGAGCAATTGCTCAGGCTGTGAAAACGAAGCCATCATCTTGCAGGAGTGTCACACTCAAGTTTCTAAGTTCATGCCCCATATTTGGCTTCCCTTCCTCTCCTCCCATGGCAGCATAAAGCTGCACTTTGGCATAGACAGAGATAAGAAGTTCACTGGACTTCAGCTTTTTCTACTAACAGCTGTCAAACCCATTTTTCATTTTCGTGTTGACAGGAAAACTAGAGCCAGAACAGCTCACCAGCAATTTTAACATTCACTAAAGAAAGCATAAGGCATTATTATTTCTAGAATATTATTTATATTACTTCTGACTAAACAACTGGTAGGTCTTTTCACTGCAGATATCAAACTCCGTCTGGCTGAAAATGTTCTTATCAAGTAGTAACTGATCAAGGTCTGTACTCCTCATGCCTAAGGGCACACCCCCAGAATTCCCTCCATCCTCAGCATTCTACCACTACTGTAATGATGGAAGTTAAATTAAGGTATCTTGTTCTCAAGCAACAGGAAAATTACAATTAATCTTATCTGGACATATTATTGATATTATTTCTTTCCAATTTAGTCAAACAAATACATCAGGTAGACAAAAATTCAGAAGACAGGAGTTTGCAATACTATACTTATTCTTTGGTATTACCAGGCCTGTCAGACATTAGCCCTACTACCTTGAAAGGGAAGTTCTTGCCAAGTACCTCTTTTACATAGTTGTAAAGCATGATCACTTACTGCAAACCTAAGTAGAAGGCAAGATTTCCCAACACCGGAGTCTCCAATCAGAAGCAGCTTGAATAAATAGTCACTGCAGAAGGAAAAAAAAATTAGGTCACTTAATGAAAAATACTGTCAAGAATGAAGTTACTTACAGCCAGTATATTATGACTTTTGAGAATGATAAATTAATTCACTGCTAGGGAAATCACCTACAACTCCAAGCTCCTCTACTCAGTTTAGAAAGTCATGATTTACTTGGTAAGTGTGAGGTAGATGCTCTGAACACAGCATTTTTGTGTGGAACTGTGCCTTCCTGGGAAGTTACTCTGAGGATAATAGTGAGACTATCAGCAGGAGTACCACAGTCCTACCCCAGCCCTTTGTGGTCTAGCTGAGACAAAAATCATACTTTGCAATTGAGTGCAAGCCCCCTTGTTTGGCTGAGTAACTCAAATAACACCCAGGTGGTGGTAACAGCCTGCTGCCCTCCAGGGCCATTATCTTTGCTTCTCCAGACTCAGAGGTTTGATTCCACTGCCCAGCTTCACCAACACCAGGGAGCTGCCAAACCCAGCCAGTTCTTTCCTCAGTTCAAGTTCCTCATATTTAAGTTCCAGCAGAAAGCAACAGCACAACTGAATACCCACCTTCCACAACAGACTATGAGCAGTGACCAATACCACACCTGCTTTCCACGAATTACAGCAAAGCTCAAGTAATTTCCAGAGGAGGATACATCTCTGGGGATGTCAGGTGTGATATCAGTAATTCTCAAGATACACTGGAAGAATTGACAAGTCTTTTGCTTAATGTTGAGTCTTCCCAACATTAAAGAATAAGTAAGCACAGCATCACCGACCAGCCTATATTTACACTTCAAAGCGTAATGAAGATTTCACTGTTGGCAAAATACGAGTTTTTGTGTTAGTCCTAAGACTAATGCTAGAGAACAAGTAAGAGGAAAACAACAACCCACCACTTACACAAGTTATTTTGCTTCTCAAGTACTACACTAACTCCTTCTCAGTTGACAACTCTTCAGCCCTGTAATGGCCAGGACTAAGTCCTGTTCTCACTTAACCACAACAGTTCAACAGCCATATTTTTATGCCCACTTAAGCAAGGCGAGTGAAGATTAAGGGTATGTGAAGTGCCTGAAGTCAACTGTCCCCACCTATTTTCCCTAGAATTGCCACTGGCTCTGGCTGGCAGGAATCCAGCCAGGAAACTGCATTCATCCCCAGCTGGTAACACACAAGCAGATGGCCAGCCACGGCTTTTCACCACTCTTCTGCTCAAGCGCCTCTCACCTGGCTGGGCCCAGGCTGCAGAACACACGCATGTGAAACCTGCAGTCTGCAGCACTTCTGCCAGGGCTAGAGAGGAGTCAGAAGTGCTAAATGTAGCAACTAATAACCCAATCCTTAAAAATGCAACCTTCCCTCACAGTGTACAGCTAAAAGCACTAAAGGCATTAAAAAAAAAGTCAAAGGATACCTAGTAGTTTACAGTCACAGAATTCACCACTCCACCTGTCAAGTCACATACTAACACAAGGCAAGGTGGCTTTAGGAGAATGACAATTAACCCAAACTGTTCAGGGGACGTAAGCTACATTACCCCACAACCCACACATCTCAGCAGATTCAGGATGGCTGAAGGACTATTACAGACCAGAAAACTTCTCACCCCCAATAATAGCTTGGTCCCCAAGGGCAGCAGAAACTCTGTAACCTGGAGACCAAGGTAAAGTATGAGGGCTCCAGGACCTGCTCCACTGTTATAACTACGCCTTCTTCCCCACCACTGTGTCGCAGCTTTCACTCAGCTCCTTCCAACTCCGGCAGGAAGTTTGTTCAGTTCCCTACAAACACAGAATTTTTAGCAATCCTGAAGTCAAATTATTACTTACAGTTTGCAGCACGTTATAATCCCCTTAAGAATATTAACACCCGAATACTAGCTCTGTATTGTCTTCACTAAAATTAGTGGGGAAAAAAGTAACTCCTTCCTGGTAGAGGTAAGTCTTCAGCTGTAAAGTCTGAGGTCCACTTCAAAACCTCCACTTGCTTCCAAGAGTAATTCAGGTTCCCCCAGGCCCCAAACATGAAGAAAACTTGTCTTCCTCTGTTACTCCTCGTGCTAAGAGCAGCTCCCAGCCAAACCTACCCATTAAATCTCTTACTCTTCAGCAGCAAACAAGAACAGTAACAGTGTGTACACAGAACTAATGTTAAGCTAACACAACAAGAACTCCGAAGCCTACAATACTGGGTTTGATAGCTTCGCTATTCAGATGTCCCCTTGCTTTGGGCTTCAGTATTTCCAGAACCACAGAGACATATGGTGGTCTTAGGCCACCTGCCTCACCCCCATCAAAACCAGGGCCAGCACCAGTCCAGCTGCAGCACACCTGGAAACAGCCTTTACTGAGTTAGCTCTGTCTCTGACCTTAGAAATGGGTGTTGTGTCACAAAAACCTAATTTTGGCAGGTAAGACCTTCATCAGTTTGGGAATATAAGTAAGACTTTAAGAACTTAGGGTTTTCATTTTTTAGAACACTCCATATTCCAATATTATAGTGCCTTCCTTTCCAAATACAGCTTAAAGCTTTAAAAGATACAGCTTCCAAGACCTTTTAAAATATAGCAGGTGCCTATCTAGGGCCATAAGAACCAAATGTGCAGTTTGTTAGAGTGTGATGCTTGAGACAGCTCTTGAGTACAGCAAGAGTTTAAATCAAATAAAATTTTAAAAAGCTACAAAAATTTGCAGAAACCTATTTCTAGACTGAGCTACACCAATAGAATATTTGGGTAAAAGGGTTCAACTGTAGCAATGCATCCAACAAGCCACACAGGTTATTTGGTATTTACTCATGAAGAGCCACACAGACATTTCTGAAACCACTGAATTTTGCTCTTTAAACCTGAGGACTTAAAACTCATCAGCTCCTCCAGTTTAGGGAGCCTTCATAAAGCTGGCTGAGCTATGCAGCACAGCCTTCGCCACGCTCCTTGGGAGACAGTGGGAATTCAGGTTAATCATTCAATTATTTCCCACCATTTACATAAGCCAGTCATACTTGGGACGTTTAAAAGAGCACACTGGAAGAACATGTGCAGCAAGGCAGGTGGGTACGGTGAGTAAGAGCGAGGCTTTCAAATCCTCCCCATAACTTCCTCTTGCCAGAGAGATAAAGGACAAAGATGTTACATGTAACTGCCTGTTGCCAAAAAAGAAAAAAAAAGGCACCTCCAAAAGCCCTGTTGATGTTTTGAGCAGTGCAGCATCCTTCTGACACACACACGTCCCACGTCAGGGAGTTCAGCCGAAAACCAGGAAATCAAGTTGAGAACAGACCTGGCCAAAGCTGTGTGGAACAAGGGACCTGTGGGCCTCTAAGATACCGTTGTTTATATAATTTATATAAGGAGGCATGTGGGGATTTTTCAAATGCCAGGAAGGTTTTATGCCAAAACAGACAAGGCTAGGTAGTCATCTGTCTGCAACAAGGAACTGCTGGAATTGGCTTTAATCACTGATGTCAGCTGCAAGTTTACTGTAAACAGGTACTCACGGCAGCCTCAATTCCCAGTCTTTGTTCTACCACCCCAGAAATTCTGAAGAGGAGTATGAACATCACTCTGATTACACACTGTTTGTGTAAGTAAACAGAATCCAGAAGACATGATGCCACTTTGCATGGCAGACTGCTGTTTAGAAAGGTGAGAACACAAACAATTTCAGATGATTCCAGCAACCCAGGAGCTGTCACTCAATTATCATCTACTAACCACCATCACACAAGACTGAAAGCCACCTCACTGGTATTCCCAAACACTTCTAAAGAATGCAAAAAGTACCCCCCAAGATTTGCTCCAAAACCCACTGAGTTTCCTCATCTGTGCTTGAAGGTATCTAGAACAAGATCCAGACAGAACAGTGATCAAGATTAACTCCTGATACCACCTGGCTGTTATGGACCGTGCACCCACCAGCGTGTTTATGCTGGTCAGCATGCTACATGCAAGTTGCAGAAGGGCAGGAAACGCTGAGCCTGACATGATCTAGTCACAACGGAGTCAATATTGACATTTTGCTCATTTAAACACCGGGAGGGAGGAAGGAACAGAGGGAACACATCCCAGTGCTGGGTGGGCAGGTGTTTTCAGAATTTAGCTTCCAAACACTCATTTTAATATCTCATCCACCCCTGTTCAGCTCCTTCACTCAATCTAAAAACTAATAGACTACTAGGCTGTCCTACAGCCCTGAAACTTCGAGGAAGCTCTCAGAAGCAACAACTCCCCTTCAAACCTTTGCATGAGTGGGATCTAACCCTGTAGCTTTATCAGGAAAGCTGAAGGAAGTAGGTATTTAGTTAGAAATTTTAACTAGCTGTCCCACTGACTTCTGATGGAGTTCTGGCATGCTGAGGAGAGATGATTTGGGGCTGCAGCCTGATCTGAAGCTGTGATAGGGAAGCGAGAATGTGTTACATTATAGGCAAGGCACTGCTGAGAGGACAAATGGATGTATCTGTTACAGGGAACTAGAAGGAATAATGTCATAATCCCTTAAATCTTATTCCTGTTTGAACACGGATCCAAGTACACACATGACAGTGACAGGTATTTTCTGTCCATCTCACCCCACCCTTCCCATCTCCTCCCCTCATCCTGCCAATGCCACCCTCTCAGGAAGTGGCAATTTAACACTACGAGTTAATCTCAAACTACAGCTTTTCCTCTTTGTTTCACTTTCAAGAACTCGGCTGTGCTCACCACCAGGACCAAGCACTCTTCACTGAGAAGGAGTCTCTCTCTAAACACTGTCCTCAGCACTTCCTTGCAGGGAACTACCCTCTGCATCAGTCTAGAGGGCTGAGACACTGCGAGAAAGGAAAAAAAAAAAAAATCTATGGAAAAAGCCCCCTCCAACTCATTTCTCTTAGTTACCTAACACTCTGCAGGCAGTTTTCCCACTACAAAACTCAACAGTCTGCAAGGTATATTTGAGTTTAACTCCTGAGACCATGGGCCACCAGCAGTTTGTTGGTTTTTCATCCACTGCCCAACTCCAGCTACTGTTTTGGTGTTTTCCAAAGCTACACAAGCAAGTTCGCGATGTAATCTTGCCAAGATGTAACTCGAGTTCCTGGCTGTGCCTCCTGGGTGTCACCAACTCCTTCACTAGCCGATGACTACTTGTTTGCTCCTCAGGTGATTTTAATGGACTCAGAGTGCTTGCAACCAACCCCACTGACATAACTGGAGAGCACAGGAGCCATGGCCACACGAGTCAGGAGCCTCCACTGCGTGGAAAAACGAGCTGTGAGGACAAAACTGTGGGTGTCATCCAAGAACAGAGTCCGTGGATAACCAGAGCAGCAATGTCACACTACACGAGCATTTCAGTACCAGGGCCACTCCAGTGGCATCACCACCCCAAACTGGGGTGCCGGCAAAACCAGCATCTGTGAAAGGATCCTAAACGCACCCTGCAAGGCTAAAGACTTGGAAGCACGGCAGTTGATTTTTACACTGATTTCTAAACTAAGCCTAAGTCCCTCCTCTTAATCACTCAAGAAAGCCTTGAACAAAATAAAGTTTATTGTTCCCGACAGCGTGGTGGGCAGGACACAGCTCCCCGACTTTCCAGAATAGACAACCCCTGGCTAGAGAGCTCAGACAGCCCGACTCCCGAGCAGCCCAACTAAAGAAAAAGGCCACACTCACTCAACGACCCATCCCAAAAACCCCTTGTGTCATTACCGGGTTTTCTAGGTAAGTGCTATTTCAGCTCGAAACAGCCCCAAGAGCGTTTTATTATCAAGTCACAGCGTTGCAAAATCTACATAGGCAAGAAGTGTTTTGCAAGAGCCATGTGACACACACATGACTTGCAGCTAAAGCGAAGGGTGGACCCCTGGCTACGGAGCCGCCACCGGCCGGGAGGATCGGCTTTCACAGGACGCCGGTGTCCCCTCGGTCACTTGTTGGAGTCAAGGCCCCGATGTGCATTCCCGAGGTTCGGGAAAATCGCCGTCGGCTGCGCCCCACGGCGCTGCCGCGGCGCTGGGGCGGCGGATGCCGGTTCGCAGCGGGGACACCACTGACCCCCACGGCGCCGCCGGGACCCACCCCCGGGCGGCCGCGCTGCCTCCCGCCCCCCACCCCTCCTCCTCCC
>VZTF01002700.1:1468000-1494298 GCA_013397755.1 Cnemophilus loriae | reverse complement strand
GGACCTGGGCTCCATCCCGGCCTCCATCCCGGCCTCCATCCCGGGCTCCATCCCGGCCTCCATCGCTGCTTGCATCCCTCCTTCCATCCCGGGCTCCATCCTTTCCTCCATCTCTGCCAGCAGCCCTCGCTCCATCCCGCTGCGGCCTGGGCAGGGCGTTATTTCTCCCGATGGTTCCCTTTGCTCCGCGCCGAGCGGGCGACAAGGCGAGCCCGCGCCCCAGCCCCGCCCGGGACCCGCCGGGGTCCGACGCCCGCGCCCCGGCCGGGCTGTCAGTGAGTCCGCAGGGCCCGTGCCCGGGGCAGGCGGCCCCGGAGGGGACAGCGTGCGGGACGAGGCTCCCTGGGAATGCAGCCAGGCCTGCAGGGAGGCGGGGAGGAAAGGGAGACCCCGCTCTGGCACCTGTTCAGCCTCTCCCCGCCGTGCCGGTCGCGGGCAGCGATGGAGGCTTTGCGCTGAACTGGGAAGCGCATCCGGAGCAGCACAGGGCATCTTCAGCCCCTCTAAGGCCTGTGTTCTTCACGTGCATTAATAAGTCACTGTCCCTTTTTGCACTGCCATTGCATCTTTTAACAAAACCTCTCTACAAGCATTAATCACATTTCACAACGTTCTTTGGGCACAGTAGATATTTCTACGCTCTATTGACTGCTGGGAGACAGGCATGGAGAAACTGCCACACGCCTGGGATCTCAGAGCAAGCAACCTGTCAAAGCTGGAAGAATTCACAGTACAGGAGCCTGGTTTTATGGTCAACCACTTTTAACAAAGTCTCACAGAATATTGAATTGCATTGCTGACGCTTTAGTTGTTGATTTTCTCAGGTTTATTCCTAGCAAAGCTCTGGCCTTTTCAACAGCACCAGAGAGAGCACAAGCGCCGCAACGTTACACATCATTCCAGACTCACACACAGGGCACTGCTGAACCTTACAAGTCTTAACAGCTCCTTGTAATCAGCTCAGGAATTTAAATCCCCACTAAATACATATTATCCGACGTTATTTCATTACAAAGGGCATAGTATAATACACTGACCAAAGTTTACCTTCCAACCAGCTCAAAGGACAGGAGGAACAATCTGCAGATGGACTGTGAGATCACTGAAACATCCTGTGCAGGGGTGTGTGTGCAGGACTGGGGCTGCAAGCTGGGAGGTGTTACTGCAGACATCTAGATGTTAAATGTGTTCCGCGCCCAGGGACTACTGAAATAACCAGCAGGAATGGGTGTCTCACTTGGACAGCATCAGAATAAAGCTGAAGCCCCAGAGGAACTGAAATTGCGCTCTTGTCCCTTTTTCTCCCCTTGACAAGATGAAGAAAAGCCACTCATGCTCCACACATCTTCGAGGTTTTAGTTGCATTCAGTTCCTTACAGAAAGTCGCTAAGCTGTGCTGGCTGCAATAGGAAACAGCGACCACTGGTTACACCGGGTTTGGGTTTCCTCTGCTCTCTCTGGCTGCTGGTTAGGTAACGCAATCTGCAGTTGAATCTACCACATAACTCGCTGTACGTTCTGTTGTTTCTGCGGGGGCCGTCACTGAAGTTTCCACTTCCCGTTCTCTATTACTTTGTGTATCTGTGAAACAATGCCCGTTTTGTTTGAGGTTTGCCATCAGAAATCCAGTGAATCCTTTGAAATGTGCTCTCCTCTCTGGCACGGTACTTCTTTAGGCACTCCATGGAAGGTGACCAGATGTGCAGGAATACCCCAGATGACGAACTTCATTTTGCAGGCAGCAATTCATTCTCTGCTGAATATAAAAATTGGTTTTGCAGGGACATTTTTAACATTTGTGCTTTAACTTTTGTCTACCCCAGTGAAACAAAAAGCTCCAGCCATCCCAGTTCCTTACTGTGTTGTGAGGAATAATGCTCACAAGCCACAGCAAATAAGACTCTGCCACATATGCCTCTGCATAAATGTACCCAGCCAAGTCAGAGTAGACACAGGGACAAACCAACACCAGCACCAGCTAACTATGAAATTGCAAATTAGATTTACTTCTGAAGTAGGGCACAGGTTAATAAGAGTTTGGGAAGCTGTTTCACTTCACAGAGAAATAACAGCTTCCATGTCTAAAAGCGTATTTAATCTGTGTGACTGTCCAGGCAGCGTGGCAGCCATAGCAACCCATGGCTGCAGGGTGTAAGGGCAGAGGGAAGAAGTGGGTCTCCTCCAGCTCTGTGGGAGGTGCAGGGGGGACTTTTTGCTTCCCGTGTGGTGGGCTGAGGTCACCTGCTGCCGTTGTGTCACCATCTGCAGCCGAGTGTCTGCACGTGTACCCGTCTAACTGGATGAGCAGGCTCAGGACCCCTGCCTGGTTTCTATCTGGGATCACAGCGATGATTTATAACCCTCTATTGCATCCTGTCCTGTCCCTCCTGCCTTCAGGGGTTATTCATGGTTTGTCTTGAACACCACGAACCTCTGGGTGGTCGGAAGGGCCTCGCCTGTCTCTCACTAACAGGAGCGTAATGCAGGGAGCAGTATCAGATGCCAGTTAGGGCGACGTTATTCATATACCTTCAGGGCTGAATTCTGCCTGTGAAAAGAGAGATTTATTTTATCCTGTTAGTGAAATCAGCTGCAGAATTTCCTTTGGCTTGGGCTATAGTGCTCTACCAGAGCAGCCAAGGAAAAGCCATGAGCCCAGACTGGCTCCACCTGTAACCAGCTTCCTCAGTCCTGTCCACCCTGGGGCAGCATCCTGACCCACTAACTCGTGTTTTTGAGGTTGAACTCTGCTGGTTCCTGGTTCCACTCAGGTGATCTGCCCTCCCCTGCTCCCATCTCTCTCCTCCCCAGGCCACAAAAGGCCCGTGCCAGAGGACCTCTGGGGAATGAGGGGACAAGAGGACAGAGGATGGGAGGGAGAGAGAAAACAAGCTGCCGTGGCTGCAGTCAGGTGTGAGAGGAGAAAAGAAGGAGGACAAACAGCACAGATGGTGGAGGAGAAATGTTACAGCTGCATGAGCTCAGGTTCTGCATTGCAGTGCAGAGCCCCCATTCCCCCCTTGCCACGGGGCTGTCACTGGGACTGGGACGGGACCACCTGCAGAGAGCAGCGACCTGCACAGGATCCTTTCTGCCTTTCTTTTCTGCCCTTATTTTTAATGAAATTGTCCATATTTTTAAGCTATGTAACCACACCACACAGTCACAGGGCACAGGAAGGTTTCAGGTGTGCTATCTGACACTCTACCACAATTTTACCCTGGAAATGTCTTTCTTTCCCCTGCATAACAGTTCTTGAACCAAAGGTAGGAGGAATTGGGCTCCTGACCCAGAACTGCCTCCTCATAAAGCTGTCATGTTAGCACAGCAGTGCTCAGAAATCATTTGCCCCCTGCTAAGTCCTTTTCCCTGGACTATGTATAAAATCAGGAAAAAAAATAATACAGGTATTTATTTGCCCTCCTGCCTCCCTCTGCCCTTCCTTTCCCTTCCCCCTTCTCAGTGTCTGGTCCATGGAGTGGGAAGCTCGCAGGCTGACAGATGCACAGCAGCCTCGGAAGAAGGTCAGGCCCCGAGAACACACAACATTGCAACTGGCTGTTTGGATACCGGGAGTGCTGGGGAGCAAACACTGATTTTAGCTTATCAATAGCAGCGTGTCTCTCTCGCCTCGCTCACAGTCCTCCCATGTGCATCATTTCTCTGCAGGACTTGTCAGCTACCAGTCTTTTTAGACAATATAACCAGGCCGTTTTGGATGTGTGGCAGCACACCTAAAATGGTGTCAACAAATTCTTCCTATTAATTCTTGATTTAGGAAGTAAAGGGCAAGGGAGAAGGAAGTTGCTGATGGACCTGTGGTACCCCTGGGAGAGAAAGTACAAATGTACCCATACTCAGATGTAGTAAGATGTCCAAATAATAATCGTGGAGAGCTAAAATGGTATTCTGGAACTGTTTAACAGAGCTGGTCCACTATCACACATTGCTTAAGGGAATTTACTGGTCTGTGAATCACCAGGAACTGGCTGATGCCCAGCTCTGCCTCTCACTTTGGCTGGACCTCTGGCCTGTGCTTTCACCTCCTACAGTGAGGGGAATGGAGCCCAAGGTTTCACATTGGTCCCAATCACAGGCAGGAGACAAGAGGTACAGGCAGGGTGAAGTGTCAAGAGCACTGGGATGTGAAGTGATAGCAGGATGCTCAGGGAGCAGATGTCCAACCCTGGTGAGCTAAATCTCTTTTGGGAAACTCCTAGAAGGAGATCGAGCACCTCATTCTGGTTCCTTTCTTAAGCCTAGTTTGCTTCAGTATTGCTGTGAGCAGACTTGTGTTTTTAGGGCAACTGTCACCCAAATTTGAAGTAGAAAATTATGTTGAGCAGGACATGAAACACTGTAATAAGCAGGTTACCTATTTGATATCTTTCTTTTTTACTTCATACTATTGCCACGGTTCAGATCTTGATTTCACAATATTTTGCAAAACTGACAATACCACATTTTGTATTGTGTGAGTAGCCATGGAGGAAGTAGAGGGCTTTGGGTGCTGGAGTTTCTGGGACAGAAGCCTCTGGAAGCAGGGTAATATTGCCAGCTTAGGAGGGCAACTGAACAGATTTGCTAAAATCGTGGAAAAAAGAAGGTTGGAAGAGACTCCAAGAGATGATCTAGCCCGTTCCTCTGCTTCAGTTGCATCTATTTGAATCTCAATAGTGATATTCTTGAAAATGTCCAGATATGACAATTCCACTGTTCCCACAGGCCATTTATGACAGCACTCACAAGAAAGGTAAAAAAAGCTCACTGCTAAAATGATTCCAAGGATAAATTAAGCTACTTAGGCTTTTACTTAAGGTTGCTGGTAAATTCAGTACACTTTACTTCATCCGTTACATCCTGGGCATCATTTCAATCATAATCTTCAGTGCCACAAGCAAGAAAGAAGACGCAGCTCGAGCTAATATGCTGAGTTTCTGTGGCTCTGTGCCAGCTGAGGATCTGGCCTGTTTGTTTTTATAATGGCAGCTCAGACTCTGGACCACAGATCTGCAGCAGGAGGTTGGACTTTGAGGGCGCTGTCCCCTGATGTCCTGCTCGCAGCACTCATCTCCTCCTAGCAAATGAACCCTTTGTTCCTGCCGCAGACCTTGGTTCACCTCTTCACAGACACTGGGGCAGAGTCCTGCCTGGAAGCACACTTGAAAAGGGCCCAGAAACATAAGGTTTGCTGAAGTGGGGGTCAGAGCACTCCCTGCAGGTACTGCCCAGGGCTATTTTCTCCCTCTGACTCACCAATTTTGCAACCAGCAGAGATAGCAGGGTAGTGCTCCCTGGAATTTGGCCGCTCTGCTCTTTGCCTAGGTATCTGTTTGCTTTAGAGTCCGATTCATCAACCAATTACCATCCAAATGCTCTGGCACGTACTCACCCAGCTGGGCTGGCATCTCCCTGCCTGGCACCGGATGTTGTTGAACACTGACATTGATTTAATACTTAAGGTTGTTTTATTGGGTTTTGTAGGTGCCTTTGACGCCAGAGTTGTGGAAGGCTGTTTCACCCTGGTAAGCTGAAAAGCTTGTATGTTCTTATGCATGTGCATGGCATCCAGAAGGGGCAAAAGGATACATTTCTAATGAAAAGCAGCAAATTAAATCCATGGCTTTCCATCCACTTTCTTTCAGCTTTCACTCTACTGTCACACCTCTTTTCTTCCCTATCAGCTTTTGTGCCACCGGGCTCTCTTCTGACCTCTTTCTCTTTCAAAAACTTTCTTCTCAATTTTTCTTTGCTCATAATCCTCCTCTGTTTGCTCATCCTTTTTACACACCTGCCTTGCACAGCATCTTCAGTACTTTCTGTGTTGCACACTTACAGGGGCCTGCAAAATGTGATTCAACAAGAGAATGCCTCCCTTGTCTCATGGCCTGACATTGACAATATCATTTCACACTTTCCATGATCTAAATTTTGAATCTCTTTGTGCTGTTTTTGTCTTTCTTGGCCCTTGGCATTTTGTTCTCACCCTGTTCATCCCTTGGAATCTCCGTCTGACTTGGTTTGGGGCATTCATGAGCAGACTTGTGACAGTGCTTGCACATGCATGTACAGTTTAGCTGTCAGGAGATGCATGTACACTTTAGTGTCAGGAGAGAGAGTCTCAGACCTCTATAATGACATTTGAGTCTGCAATTGCGTTATTAGACCTGGAATCATCTGGAATTATCTGTTTCCATGGTGGCTACAAATGCAGGAAGGAAGAGTCACCTCCCACACTACCCAGGAACAAATGCATATCTTCAGGAGGGAAGGACAAGCAACTTTTGCCAAGCTCCACAGGCACTTTCCTCTCCCCACAGGATTAATCTGGAGTCCTGCCAAGGCAATGGTTAGACACAGGGTTTGGGAAATACTGTTACAGCTCAAAGATGCAGCACTAACTAGACACTCAAGACACAGAACATACTGTTCAGGGCTTGGGCCTTTGCAGCCTTGCAAGAAAAGAAGTCTTTCTGAAAACTCTCAAAATTCTTTCTTACAACTGTGTTTTTCTCGTCCATACCTTCTTTTCAGTTTCTTGATAGATTTCATGCCTAAAAATGACAACAGAGAAAAAAAAAGCAGGCAACAAGGCCACTTAGTCTACCCAAAGTTCTGAATGAAACCTCTTTATCTTTCTGTAAACAGGTACATTTCAGCTCAAGAGTTTTACTTTGTTAAGTATTATGGGATTTGGGGAGATTTGAAAATAAGCTTACACAATTGGTTTATCCTATCAGTAATGTTGATAACTGCATACCTTCGTTGGTTGGCAGACTAAACTTTGAGTCGTCATACACTAAATTAAACTAACAATCAACAGAAAAACAGATGGGATTCATCTTTTATTATTGTTATTCAGCGTGAATCCTTACATGTAACAAGAGCTCAAGGTAAAAAGCTCATGCTCTGTTTCAATTAAGAGACTCAAATGCCTTCATCTTCACCCTAGCACAGGCCAGACAGAACTAAGTGAGGTTAGCTTACAGGCCTCTCAGTGACAACCTTTATTTAAAAACCTTCTGATGTCTGTTCAGGATTAGGCATCATCCCTATTATTTCAAACAGAAGCTCATCATTTGTATCATATGAGGTTACACTGCTACAATCCTGTGAGGAGCATGGTACAGATCAGTCTAAAAAGTCTTTGAAGAAGCAAAGAACTGTCTTTGAATGGTGAAACAATGTGATTTTTGGTGAGAGATTTTGAAAAATATTAAAAAGGGCTTCATTCTGCTTAAAACATTAATCAGTGAATTCAAGAGGTAAAACTGTTCATAGTGGTAAAGCCAATATGAAAATCAAGCGTTCAGTGGATCCACAAATGGTAAGGAACCCAGCCTCTGCATTGCTGAGACAGGTACCCCTCTAGGCTTCAACAAACATCCTATTTTACACAACTTAACACTTGCGAATTTTGAAGACTCACCTGTGAGTAAAAATGAGTCCAGGCAGGAAACCTTTATCTGGATTATACAAAGCCAAAATTAGGAAATTACACCCAAGATTCAGAAAAGTGTGGAAAATTTCCCATGCAATTCAAAGTTTTAATGATTGGTTGAATTTGTTCTTTCAATTTCTTTTTCTCTTCTTCCTCTCTCTCTACTCCTCCTCCTTTTCCTTTTTGCTTTTTTAATTTATTTTTTTTAAGATTGCACTGTGCCTGCACTGACTTGGTACACCTATGCATACTATTTAGACACGCCCAACCTAAATAAAGCTAGAAACTCTTAAATTCCATAGAGATGTTTCATTTTCAATCTAAGAGGCAGCAACATTTAATTACTAGCAGGTTAATCCTGCAATCATCACTCACCACAGCCTCTCAGCACATGGAAGGGTGCTAAAGTGATTCTAAATAGCACTGTGTGATGACTGACGAACATATAAAACAAACAAACAAGAAAGCAAAGCTGTTCAGATAAAGGACACATTCCGAAATGTGGTGGAAAAGCATGAATTAAGACTAAAATATCCACGGTGGCAGGTAATTTAGATCTAGGTTGATTTCCAGGTATACCAAATTGTTTCTCCCAAACCTCATAGGCTGCTTACCACACCTATTAGTCACCTATGGATTTTTTTGCAGGAGGTATTCTTCCATGGCTGGGAGGGTAGCTGCACTAATTCATCAATATAATTCTTTTCATGAGACCAACCACAGTATGGATTGGCATTGATGAAGCAGCTCTCCAGTTTCTTCCTAAAAGCAAGCAAAAGCAGAGAGAACAGATTTAATTTCAGGAGCTATAAGTTCACCATTACCTATTTACATTCCATTTGCTATTGTGAAAAATAATTACAAATAATATTATTTGAGATAAAGTACTGAAATTATTTGTTCCTTTTACCTGAAGAAAAAAAGCTTTTCAAAGATCAACTAATTCATAGTTAAATGCAAGTCATAGTTAAATGCAGTCACTCTCTACATGCTGCATGCATTGCCTATATTCATTAACTAATGAGATTCCTTTTGTACCTTGCAAAAAAGGGTGACATTTTGAGTACATGAGGTTAACTATTTAAATTTGCCTGTTTTCTAACACAATATTGCCCCGTGTAATATTGCATTCCATATCTGTGCTTTTATGTCCAAATACAAAATCTGGTAAAATGCATGGTTCAAAAGACATAGCAACATCATACCTAAATCAAGAGCACCAAAATGTCTTCTGGGCAGAAAGCCACAGAGGATTATTATGTGTGATGGAATTTGAAGGAAAAAAAATAATCAAGACAACTACATTTGCTTTCCTCTTTGGTATCCACGAGACCTCCCCATGGAAGAGATTGAGCACACAAGGGAACAAGGGTGACAGCTTCCGCAGTGATGACTTTTTGCTGCTTTTTTTTGTTCTAATACTCGAGTTCAGAAAGAACAATGGGCTACTGTGCTTTCCACCAACACATAATTAACAATATCAGAGATCCCAGCCCTCCTCGTTAATTCAAAGCAGTGTCTGATCTTTTCTAGAGTGTGCCCAGTGTAACACGTGGTGAATTGAACGAGCACCCCGCTCTGAGCAGCTCTTTTGAAAGGCACCCAGTTCTACAAAACTATGACACATTCTCCCCCAAATCCTGCTTTGACTAGTCACTCAAAATTGTGCAGAAAAACCATCTGCCCTATTTTAGTGGTTACATTTTATGCTTTAAATTATAAATCTCAAAGATTACTGAGGAGGATGCAGCCTATCTAAAACGAAGAGGACAAGGGGAGACTGTGCAGTGGCAACATGTACTGTTGCGATGTGCATTGCAGCACAGGAGCAGAGAGAGCTAACAGCCCCTGGAAACACTTTGTATTCAGGAATACAACACCACCTGCCACAGATCTTTCTTATAAAAGCTGAAGCAATGCATCTTCATTTTGTTTTGGTGGGCAGTCACTGTACATGACTAAAAGAGCTACATGAAACGAGCTATATGGACACAGCATTTAGTCCAGCTATAGCTTTTTCAGTCCTGATAAACCCACTAAACTGAGTCAGAAATTACTCATTCTTCTCCATAACATTGCTCCAAAGCATTTGGCTGCAAAGAACTAAGATACTGGCCTAGGATAATAAGACAGGAGAGAGTATTCCAAGAAAGTTCCAACTATACCTTTATTCTTATTGCCATTTTTCCAAGTTCAAACCCATTGCTCCTGCTCACTGGGCTATACTCCAAAGGACAATCTGGCATGCATCCAGTGAGAGACAGGCCCTGAAAGAAATAACATGGGACACATGCACTTTGTCTAGTAAGTAATGTCTGTTAAATGTTTGAGGCAAAGTTGATGTTAATACCCACCACTTGCTTAATAACTGAGAATGATAACAGGGAATGAGAGGATAAAAATGCTGCACTCTGCCCTTCATTGTATCTAGGCATGTATGAGAGTCACTCAGTACTTTATAGACTCCTTCCCTTAGCTGAGCCAAAAGCTAGTGTGTATTAATTTTATTAATTTTAAACACAAAAAGTGTTCAAGACAGAGCTGACCTGCAGGAAATGATCCTCTTTTTTGTAACAAGATCCTGTTGGTCTTTCCAAACAAATGGATGGCTCCATTTGGCAACAATGTTCTTAAGAATCCATTTACATTTTAAAATTAGTTTATTGTGATAGTTAATTTTAATAGTAGTTAATTATTGTAGTTAACTTTAAAAAAAGAGAAGCTATTGATATAAAAATGGAGACTGAACCAACATCATGACCATTTAAGCTTCATGTTCACTGAAAGAGCAGTAACTGCTGGCACAATCTGGTCATCCCTACTGACATCATCACAACCAGCTCAGATAAAGACGTTCCCTTTCATTAGAGCGACACTTGTATGGGCACTATAATGCTTACGGAAATGTTAATTTGGCAGCAGTTTGCGTTCTAAAGCAAGCCAAAGTTGTTGTGTATAAAACCCAGGAACCGTAATGCCTTGGTTTTGCTTCTGTTTCATGGTTGCAACCCTGCAGCTGTGAAGCTGCAGGATGAAAAGGCTCCATCTTGCTGTGATGTAGAAATCTCTGTAGACAAGCTGACAAAACAGGTCTCCCAGGAATATATTCTGATTAAGAAGGGAAGAAAAACGATATATAGATGGGCTATTAATTTAACTGGATTGGCACAAATATGCCACTTAAGAGGAATATACTCCTTTTAACCAGAAATTTAAATACCAGAGATTTTAAAGGTGTGTCGTTCAACTCTGAAAAAAATCCTTACATTGTATCAAGAGGGAAAAGTGACCAAACAAAAAAGAGGCGTTTGAAGTTGGACTTTTGAACATGTATAAATGAGATGTATGAAAGAGAGTAAGGACAAATAAGGAACATCCAAATTTTGTGGGTGTTCAGGATGTTTTGGGAGACTTAGAGTTTCCTGGTGGGCTGCAATCACGTGCCACCCCTTCAGCACTACAGATCACCTGCTGAATAGACCTGAAATCATCTAGGTCCAGTTTGAGATAAATGGTGTTCTGCATGCAAAAAGCCACTCTTGTATCAGTCTATATAAGCAGCTGGGGAAGAAAGGATGGAAAGGGGAACTTTCAGTGGTTTGATTTGATCTAATACATATTAAAAAAAAAGCCCTTTTGTTTTCTAAAGAATGCTGTTCTACAACTAGATAACAATGGACTGTAGATTACTGGATGTAAAGAGAAAATTGCTACATATTTGTATTATACTGGCAATTTTTGCTGCTTGCATGAAACAAAAAAAAAAAAAGCGCATTCTTTTACCGACTTTTATACAGAATATTATCATATTCTGGCAGAACAAAGTACATCACCCGAGAAACTGTCTCACAGTGAGCGATGTCTTGTATCTCTGCCAATATTAGCTTTATGGACCAAGTAACAATATTATGTTAATAACTGCTGATTGCTATTTGTGTACCAGGCTATTCCAATACCATGGTGATGAGCATGCTGTTGGTGTCTGGTACAGATGGACAGAACTCAAGAGATCTTTGCCTTGATTTTAAGACAAATAGGATTGCCTGTTTCATTAATAATGCTACATGAAAGCACAGACAAAGCCACAATTCTATCTCCATCTCCAGTAACTGACAGGAGGAAAAAGACACACAGCACACATTGGATGCACAAACAATTTGCCCTAACTTTCAGGGAGAGCAAACCTTTGAATCACTTGCAAAACCAATGCAGCTGCTTTATGATGTTTAGAGCGGAAACAAAATTCACCATCTTATTGTCAGCAACAAAACTCTTTTGCAGCTCTCTGCATAGGTGATACTTCAGGCTGGAGATGAGGCAATTGCCTGCGTCCTGTCCAGCACCACTGATTCCCTATCTGCTGATTTAAACACCGCTTACAAAGAAGCCATTGCAACAGCTTTCTCCCATTTGAGAACTGCACAGAACTCTGAGTGACACTTGACATCAACGCTTTGATATGACAAAGAAATAGGGAGAAAAGTACACTTCAATTCCATGATGTTGTTTCTTAAGCCCTACCACCAGCAGCAGATAGACATGTTATTCTGCACTCTCTTTTTCTTTCACAGAAATGAGGAAGAAAGACCAAGAGACGAAAGAAGGACGTATTTTCACTATAGGTTGTGCAGTTCTGTTTAGAATTAAGCCTGTGATATTGGGGAAAAATGATCTCGGGACAATCTCATACACAGTAGAAGATATGATGCTGTGTACTATTGACAAACTGGTTTTGAATGACTGAAAAAGCAGTTATGCGGGGAAGAGAATTTGGACAGAGCACTGAGACCATGACAATAAAAACTCCGTTCCTATCTCAGTGAAAATCGAAAAGAGGAAACTGGAATCTACTGCTTTCATATAAGAGCTGCCAATTTCCCACTGATATCAGAAGCCAGTCATGTTTGGAAAGGAAATTACCTATTCCATGGCAAAGCTAGCAGGTGCAGATGGCATGTGAGCAAATTTCCCAGCCACTCATCTGTCAAGGGCACAAAACAGAAAGTACAAATGGTTTTAAGGACAATCATTCAGTTCCTGCCAGGTCATCCGCAGATTCTGGAAGCTCTTTATTAAACTTGGCATCCAAAAAGGTTTGAAATAAGGCCACCTACATAGGTGGTGTCAGACGACTGTAGTGATATATTCCCCTCTCACAAGACACACAAACAAAATTCTATCAATTGCAGTGTCAACAAACACCAGCAGACACCGCAGCACCACAATCATTCAGACAAACGCAGTGGCGATGCCTCGGCTTTAACTGCAGTCATCCACTAACGCAGCCAGAAGTGTCGTTCGGGGTGGCCGCTGGCCCGCAGACGGCCCGGCAGAGCCGCGTCTCAGGAGCTGCCAGAGCGAGCACCACCCGGCTCACGGCTCATGTCTCGGCACGGAAGGAGGAACAGTCATGAAAAATGTTGAAAGTCTGAGGAAGCGAGATTTAGCAGCGTCTGCTGAACGTGTCAAGCAAGGTCAGCTGCTCGCCGTGGCGTGCTGGCGGTCGGGCATCAAAGCCTCGCAACTAAAAGGAGAAAACTTTCTGCCGTGCTTTCGCTCTTCATTCCCTTTTCACCTGCAAATAACATCCATCTACATCTGTCCAAGGAATCACCTCACGCTGCCACAAACATAAAGAGATTTTGAGTAGGTCCCCTTTCTCTTCCGAAATGCAAAACTTGAGAAAATAACAGGAAGTAGCAGAGCAAAGACGGTTTCCAAGAAGCACAGAGCCAAATCAGCACTTTGTTCTTAGTGGGTAAATGAAAAATCTCCTCTGCTGCTCTGTGGAGCAGGGTGAAATATAGTAGAAAGACTTATATTGCTGCAGAGCTTTGCATTTGCAAATATTGACTGCATTTTCATTAGGTTCCAGTCACAAAAACAGGTTGGATAAGGTTGTTAGTGTTAATTTGAAAGCTAAGCAATGACAGCTGCACATATGAGACTGCATCCCTTCCTCCTTATGAGGGACGAGTGCCTCTCTCCTGAAATGGGTATCAAAGATGGAGAGAACAAATTATCTTCTGAATTGCCTGTTTCTCTTTATTGCCTACTGACCATTTGGTGAGAGAAGCTGGCTGGCCTTGAGAGGGTGGTTCATTTTACTTTCTCAATTACTTCTGTTCTCTTCAATAAGAAAAGTGAATCTGTGTAATAAGAAAAGCAAAGCTGTGTACAATACCATTGTGAGACTCCATCTTTATTGTCTCAATAATTCAGTCTGTTCATTTTCATTAGGAAAAACACAGAGTTTCCATGCTTTGGCACTAAAGTTTTAGCCTGGGTTCTAGAAGTTAAACTACATGCTTTTTGTTAACTTTACTATCCCCATAGTTAACTTACATATCCCCATTTAGCAAAGGTACTGCTAAATGACTACCAGAAATTGGTCTGGAGTGATGAGGTCATAATTCAGGACATAAGATCAGAGAGTAAAAATCTCTATACTCAAGGCTTTGCCAGCTTCAAGGGGGAAAAAAAATGTGGTGAGGAGGAAAGAAAAAAGAAATTAAATGAAAGATATCCTGTAGCCTTCAGATTTTCTTAGATATTCACCAGTGAAATCAGTGAAATATTCTTGAGCAACAGTTAATTTTTAGGCTGATAATATTCAAAATATTACCCAAGGAACACTGAAAATAGCACTGGAAAATGTGACCTGAGGTGGTGTGACTTACATTGAGCATGTTAAGAGGAAGACCCCAGCTGCTTTGGGTATGGTCTGTGCTCTTAGGCACCAGTGTCACACTCTACACAGCCATTGTGGCTAAAACGTGTTTTCCATGATACAGACACTTCCCATATATAGTGTCAAAGAAAGGCTATTCAGGATAGGATGAACATAAGCAGTCTCCCCGTCTCCAGATTCCACAACCATTTGTTCCTCCTGCAGCCAGGAACACATACCCATGTCTGCTCCCAAGGTCACACAAACAAACCCCTTCCCCTCACAGAATCAAAAGAACCAGTTTATTTGCATGCTGTGATAAGTACAAAGATCACCTCAAACTACTCATTTAGATTCACGTAGAAGTAGTAGATAAATTGTTGTTATTAACAGAAAGAAGGCACTTAAGCTTCGTGATATCTAAAGGAGGCCTTGTACTGGAAGATAGCTCTTGTTTCCCATACATACCCAGCACCCACAGATGATACACAAGGCTCAGTTCTAACCTGCTGGCAAACACTATGTGCAGGAAAATGGCCTAAGGAGCCTGGAAAACCCACCACTACTGCCTTTCTTGGCCTTGGAGCTGATTCAGATGTTGGCTAAGGTTATGCAAGTGCAGATCTGGGCAGTCAAGATACCTGTGCTAGTTTAAAGGCCAGGAATGCTCAGGCAGGAGTCACTCGAACACCCCGGTCACACCACCTGTATCAGAGTGTTGTGAAAGGCATTTGGCAGGTTTGACACCACCCTGAATTCCTTACAGAGGGGAATACTGATCTCACCACCTTGGTGTTGTTCAGTATTACAAACTGGGACTGTTGAAAGAAGGGCTCATGCCCTGCAAATTGATTGCCTACTAAAATTGGAAAAGTAAGGCCAAGAAGGCAGGAATTTATTGCAGAAGTTTGTAATCTCATAGAGTAATATAAGAAATAAAATAAAAATGGGGAATAGGAATTAACTTCCTCAGATTTAAGAAGTACTTATCCGTGGATAGGAGCTGTGCTGTTAGACAACACATCCTAGGGTCTACTGTACATATAGTTCTTGTAGAAGCTTTATTACTTTCTAGAACAATAAGTTACAGTTTGCTTAATTGAAATATTATTCAAGCCCTACTGGAAGGGTACATTCTTACTGAGAATTTTAGTGAGGTAAAGAAGGTTTTTTATCACACCTACCTATACAGATTCTTCCATCCTAGTTACGTCAACAGATATTTTGTATTTGGTGGAAAAACATTTGCACTTGGCTAAGCACCTAGATAAAGCCCTTTTGTTTTCTGCAGTCAAGACATATATTTTTTTACAGGCATTGACATAATTTACATGAAACCCACCTTTCTTTCTTACCAATGCTGATACAATGTATACATTCCCTGAGTAGAATAAAAAGGTGTATATTCTCTGTGTAAAATAAATTTTTAGCTGGTGCTAGTAAACATGAGGTAGGGTTATTCAAGCCCATGCCTGGAGCTAAATTCAGTTTTCAGAGACAGAGAGGACATGCGCAGAGCAGTTTATTCTGAACAGTTCTTCTGATAGGTTCCTCTTTCATTTTCCATTTAAGCTTTTGTGTTTTTTCCCTGGGACAAAAGCATAGCTTGCCACTACCAGATATTTCAGCTACATGTTCTCAAATAGTCAAAGGAGGATTATTTTTCAAGTCAACCAAAGCACCAGCAGAACAATGGAGTTCTTACCTACTGAGATGAAGATCAAAGATGAAGATGTTGATAAGAACAACAGAAAATTGTTCTGGTTCACAAAATGTGCCTATTAAACGTGACCTACATGTTCAGGTAGATTGCTTTGTGCACCTGCTACTGGATTTTGTTTTCTCATTCACTCCTACTAGACAAATATAGGTAATTTTGGAATGACTAGCAGGTTAAGCAAAATTAATCATATCAGTAATACCGATGTAAGAAACATCTAAAAAAATGTAATCTACATGTAGATATAGACCAACTCCTGGAATTCTGGCATATTTTCACCTAATAAATAACCAAGTTCCAAATAAATGCTAACAAACCCCCACAAGAGTACAATATTGTAAACCTGTCTCTCAGTTCTCTATAAAACAGGGCTGCAAGATGAAAGCAGGTTTAAGTTTAGAAAGCTGCTTCCATTTGCCCTTTCTATGTCCCAGTGAGGCGACTTTCCTAGTGTGGGAAATCACCAAATATGAAGGAAATGCCTTCTCTAACTGTTCTGATTCTCTAAGGAAAAAAAGGCCTTTGTCATCATATTTTGTGTATGAGTGCCTATTCTGCTGTCTTCACTTCCTCTTGGAGTAACATTTGAATCCTGTGCTGATTTTCAAATATATTTGAAAATGAATCACTGGTTTCAAGACACAAAATCATCCCAAGTTTAGTGAAAGTGGGCAGCCAGCTGGGAAGAAGAGGAGATCTTGATGGTGTCTCCAGCCATGGAAAAGAGTGTAGCAAAAGCCTCATTCTTACCAGGCATCAGATGATCCATCCAAGACAAAGACCATACAAGCCAGGAGGAGAACTTGCATGAAGCACAAATCCATTGGAAACCAGGCTTCACTGATTCCATTACTCATGGACTTCTTGCTCATTCCTCTTAGACTTTTCTGCCACACACAGGGTTAGGGTTATCTAAATATCTGCTCATGCCATTCACAGTCCAGGCTATGCTTTCAGAATACATCTCCTTTGTGCCCCAAACCACCAAATAGTTTTTCAAATACCATTTCCACATATCAACAATTTTTCTCAGCGTAAGAAGCCATTTTCACATGTGGCCCTATTTAAAATGTGACTCTGCTCTGGAAATGGTTTGTGAAAGCATATGAGTCAGTCCTTTTCTTTCTGTTTGTTGAGGTCAGAAATTCAAATCCTCAAATGGGGGAATTTGCACTCACCTTTTGTGCAGGCAGAAGTCCTGCCCATGATGCCATGTGCTTGTGAATTATCAAAAGGCCTTCAGGCTATGCAGAGGTGATTTCTTCTGCCTCTAGCAGTGCCGGTGGTTGGGATTAACCACCTCAGAAGTTCCTGACCACTCTTCCGGGGTGCCAACAGAAGAGTCCATGACAGTACTGCTAACTCAAGTGAGAAGAAGCCAGCTGCCATACCTCATGATTTTAAACTGCTTAGAATGATACACCTAATTGTGCTTAGTATGAATTAGGGAGAACCCATAAAAGCTTCTCTGTGACAGGTCAGTTTGTAGCAGCTAGAGGCACCCATGTGGCTGTGGATGGAAAACCTCTTTCCTCTGCAGAGCTGTATCTGGAACAAAACATCTGTCCATGTCCTGACCCAGCCAAGGCTGCAGCTACTGTTGTTCTAAGAAAGCAACAATCAGAAAGAGAGCCTTTAAGACTGCAAAACTACCTACTCAAAAACAGAAAACTACATTTCTCCAGCAACACAGACATTACAAGGCCCAAGTTTATTGCGTTTCCTCATAGAACAAAATGCTTTTTGGCACATTTTCCAATCGCATTAATGCTGTGAAGGAGAGAAAATTAAATTAATGCACAGAACAACTGTTATGACTCAATCTTCAACCTAAAAGTAGTGATCAGTACTAATCATCTGTATCAAGCAAGTTTTGCACATTCTTTCACAGTTTCAGTGGCCTTTTAAAAAACCACACACACACAAAAAGGGAGGTGCTCATCTTGACTCCAAATAAACCTGAATTTTTTTGGTATTTTGATATTCAAAACTTGGCATGTATCTCCTAAATTAACAGGTACCTTAATACTAGAAGGTAGTAGTAGGCTCTCTTTCCTCCCCCCAGCTACCCAGTTTCATAAACTGCCAGGAAGCTGGAAGACTGGAGTCCCCTGTTCCTCTTCCACATGAAGTGAAATGGCCAGTGGGGTTCCACGTTATTAGTGTTGCATGTTGAGTGTTGGAATAGGCAGAGAATGATCACACAAGCCTTAATTCTTAATAAGGGAATCGGGCTCAAAGAATCATCCCCCACCCACTTTTTGCTCTAAAAAGACAGCTATTAACTCCCTCATCTGCCTGCCTGTGACAGACAAAGTGAAGAAACAAAACAAGTAAGTGATGATGTTAACTGAGGAATAAATTAGTTTTGGTAGTCAGATGGAAGAGAAGCCTCTGAGGAAATGTAATCACCACACCCTGCCAGTTATTAAAGGATTGTGTGGAAGCCATGGCTGGGCGACTACTTAGGCAAACTTAAGGAAATGTTTGCTTAATAAAAGGATTAAACAGAAGGTTCCCTGACAATGTCTACTGTGCCTAACAGGACTGGACTGTTACAGAAAACATGGTCTCTCATTCAGATCCATCCAGGCAAACCATGGTGTCTGTGTGCAGCAGACAGATCTGTGCATGCACAGGTTAACTGGAGCATTCAAGCCAAAGGGAAAAAAGAGGAAAGTGCTATTTTTTGTCTACAGACTGTGACAAAAAACAAGCTCAGAAAATTAGTTCTGTTATGGATCAAGACTTACTTGCATGTGTACTTCCCAGGCAGAGCAGAGTTGCAACCTGTTCTATTTGAAGGATTTGTTGCTTAGCAAACTTTCAAATGAAGACTTTTCACATGCATCTGAATGAAAAAAGTGTAAACTGAGATTTGTCCCAAAAGACATATTTTTAAAATGTGGAGCTGTAGGGAAAATCAATCAATAGATACACAAAATTTACAATAATAAAATGTACAAGTATAATTCCTACTATGAATATCCATCGGAAATGAACAGCACTGCAGAACTCTCTTTGTTACATTTTTTACCAGTGAATGGTACTGTTCACATTCTTCAAAAAGATTAGAAGTGGGAGGTTGCATGGAGCTACTCTGATTCATTTAATCTTTTTTTGTCTTTTTCCAACTAAGCATTTTCACAGGGGAAAAACAATGATATCATCAAGTTCCTCTCTCTGCTGAGACTGTGTAGTTGCAAGGTTTTCTGCTGATTTATGGATTAGAAAATTTCAGTGATATTGCTAATAAAAGTAGGTTATCTTGCCATTACTGTGTGGTAGTTCATGAGGGGGATAGAAGTACCTCATGACCTGCTTCTACACCACAGTTAGGGGATGAAGGATCACCCAACATTCCAGGATACCAAAAAGAAGACCAGAATTAGGCACAACTTTTATTTGAATAAATCATATTTTATTAGTTATTCTTGTCTGCGACATGATTTTCCTAGTTAGAAGAAACAAACCCCGATGAGAATGACACAGATTAAATTCTGCCTCTGCAGTGCGCTGCAGTCTTTCCTGCTACAACTACTGATCCAAATATTAAAAAAAAAAACCTAGGAAAACTCATAGGGCTTCACATTAAAAGTATTAAATTAATTAGCTACATTTTTAATTACCAGGCAAAAAGGACAAAGCTAGTTGTTGCCATCTTCACTATCCAGGCTGCTTGTCGTTGTGATGTTTAAGAAAAAGGGCTGAGATGCTGAGTGAGTTATTTGTGCCCAGCTCTGACTCCATTTAGATCTGAGTTTAACTAAGCAGGGACAGCAGTGAGTTACTACTCAAGGCTGCCACCTCCTGTCTTAAATCTCCACTCCCTCACGGGCTGATTAGTAACGTGATCAGGACGTTCCTCCCAACACCGGCTTTGATTGTAAAGCTAATTCTGCATAGAAAGGATGTTTCCTCAAAAATAATCAGAAACAAATATTTACACAAGTTACAGGAACTAGAGCAACCATACGATATGTTGTATCCATCTTACGAGCAGCTATTGATTTCCATGGATATCCAAAGCTATGAGACCTAATGAAAATCATAAAAAAAAATTATTTCCTTCTCAAGCAGCACTATGCTGTGTGTCACTGTTCTGCGTCTCAGCAGACAGGTCGATCCATCGTATTATGCACATTAATCAACTGCCAGATAAAAACACATTACTGACATCTGAAATGTGCTACTGCATTTATAAAGTGTTGATTAAAGAGAGAAAGGTTGCATTTTTTTCTCCAGGTGTTAATACTAATTTAAAGTATAAGTGGCATCAAAACTGCCAAAGAGAAAAATTAGAGAAATTAGAGGCCAGTCTTACCCTTTGCACACTCCAGATGTCTGACAGTTCTTTGCTTCTAATCAATTAGGCAACAACCTCATGGTCTTTTATTCGCATCTGAGACTTTCTCTTCATGAGCCTGGCTACTTGAATCCAAGTAAATGGACATTCCTCTCTTACTATCTAGTCTGAGACATCAATATCTCCCTAATCAAGAAGCATAAAAATTCTCATACAAAAGTTTTAAGTACATCCAATGTTCACCTGCAAAATACAAAAAACCAAACAAAACAAAACCCCCCAAAAATCTGTATTTCCTTTCCTTCTTGTTTGTCTTATTCAATTTAAAATTCATGGCAAATAATCTCTACAAAGTTGTTAGTTGAAAGTTTGTGATACTGAGTGTGACAAGAGAAGAGAGGTTTTCCTTATTGTAAGCTAGTGGTGCATCCACATATTTGAGCTGTTTCCCCATTTTCATTCTCAATCTTAGTAAGTTTTTGGACTTGGTTAAAAACAAAAGGCTTTAAAAATACCAAGTCTTTTGAGAAAAAGGGAAAGGTGCCATTCAAATTCCCAGCAATAACAGATACTGATAATTTGTATGCCTTCTGGAAAAGCTACTTAATGAAAGACATTGCACTTCATTCGGAAATATCACTCTCATTTAGTCAAACCCTTAACACTTACAGAGATGGGGCATCCATAGCTTCTCTGGGCAACCTGTGGCCATGTCTAATCACCTTTGCCATAAAAAATGTCTTTCTTATGTCCAATCTAAACCTGCCCTCTCAGGTTAAAACCATTGCCCCTTGTCCTGTCACCGCAGCCCTTGGTAAAAAGTCTTCTGCCACTTTTCTTATAAAGGCCCCTTCTAGTATTGAAAAGCCAAAATAAAGTCTCCTCAGAACCATCTCTTCTCCAGGCTGAACAACACCAGCTCACTCAGCCTGTCTTCCTAGGAAAAATGGAAAACCTCACTGCTTTCTAGCTTCTAATTTGTACAGTATTTCACAGCAACCACAGATAAGTGAAAACTGATTTTAGAAGTGCAGAAAACAGATAAAAAATGGTAAAAAAAATACCCATTAATCAATTTAGTAAAAGAAATATTTACCTGCATGGGGCTTAACTTCACCACAATAAGGAATGACTTTATGTGAAACCACTTTCTTTGAAAATTTGAGACGCAAATTGACTTCAGCTACCAGAATTCAGCAAATTACATCAAAACCTATTTTGCATGTGGTGTGGATGAGTTTTGAAAACTGCATTTATTCTTTTAACAAGTCAGTATTCAAGCACACAGTATTAAAAAATCAGTGTTGTGGTTAATGCACAGGACTGGGTATCAGATGATTTAGATTCTAGTCTTGGCTCTGTCTCAGACTTCCCCTATGAGATCATCACTTACAATTATCTTTTCAGAATTGCCATCTAATTTTGGATAACCCAGGTTTGCCTGCCAGACTTTAATATCTGGAACCCAATTTTCAGAAAATGGTTTAATTCACTTCAGCTGGTATAAAAAGAACTTGAAATCTCTGGAAATCAGGTTTCTGAAACTCTGAAATTACATTGGGTGCCTTTTTTATCTCTGGAAAGAGGCCTCAAAATGTTAGCAGTGATGTAAGTGGAGAATTCAGATTTATTAAAACTTTGCATCCACTGCACATGCCTAAACAACAACAAAATATTTAGGGCAATGGAGAACAGGGTCCAGAGAGAGCATCCATGAGTTTCCCATGAGTCCAGTGTCCAACACATCTCATCTGCACATTTCACTGCTTCATCCTAAGGCCTCAGAAATTAAACTGTTTCAAATAAGAAGCATAGCTGTAAAGGCAGGTTTTCTTTGCCATAAAATTATTTGTGGCCCCTAAATTTCAGTGAAATCAACACAAGTATACGCCCTGCAGGGATCTGGGCTTTTGTGACAAAGCATCGTCACATCTACAGTGGTCAAAATTCATGATGATTTGCAGTGCCTGAACTCTATAAGATAACTTTGTTTGAAGTTGAGTTTTAAAAGTTCTGAATGGCAGATGGGACATATGCTAGATATACTACATGAAATGGAATTTTTGTTGAATTTAAAACACAAAGTGACCTTTACGATGTGTTCTTGTGTTTATCTTGAAATCAGCCAACAAAAATAAAAGTTCATACTGTACTCCTGTGACGATAAAAAGGAAAAACATTTTCTGTGCCCTGTGAAGAAATGTTTGTGAAAAATACCCAACAATAAAAACCTGTCAAATATTTCACTCAAGAATCCTCATGTAACCTACACTGGATCACATCATCTTGTGTGAAGATATTTTGCAATTATGCCACTACTTCCAGCTCAGATGACTCAGAATGGGTGGTGTTTATAGGGAGGAGAATCCAGACCCTTTGTCCTTCACAGAAATCCAGGCCTGCTCAGCACTCTCGCTCTGGTGCAGCTTGACAACCAAGCTGTCTTTTCTTAGCAGGAAAATTATCTTGCTTTGGCCCTCCATGGCCACACTGCCTCTGGCACCTAAGCACGGCTGGCTTTGATAACCAGGAAAGCGAGATATTCAGGATTTGGTGAAGGTCAGAGTCCCTTAATGCTAATGAGGTAGTCACACAATGTTGTAGGTGTGTCTATCGAGGGCTTACCTGCCCTTTAAACCATGATCTATTCAGAAGTATCCAGACTGTTTTTAACTTACTACATCCATAGTTTGATAAATCCAGAAAATGATCAGTGTTTAGCCAGGAGATACTTTCTGTGAATATTTCTAGTCTTCTCTTTTTGGTAAAGTAATGAAATAAATCCAAGACAAAGGTAAAATGCCTCAATAAGAAAATAAACAGATTATTGAAGAGAAAAGATTAATGCTAGTTTTCAGGTGGAGTGTCTTTCTCCTGCCCTGCCAATACAACGTTGGAACTAGCCTCATCAGCATAGGAATGAAGTGGCCTCAGTTTCTCCAGCCATCCGGAGTCTGCAGGTCCAAATTCCATACACCTACACTGGGAGAGAAGGCTCTGTGGGGAGTGGAGGTGGGACTAAGGAACACACTGTTTGCTTTGCTGATACCACTGGTTCCTCCTAGACCCTCCCTTCTCTTCTATACTGAGCAGAGCTATAGGACAGCTGTTGCAATAATTCATTTTCCCTTTTAATTCTGAGTATTTCCTGCCTCTCTTTATATGCTTGCACATTAGGATAAGCACAGAGCACTTAACTGGCAAGTCCATAAAAGTCTATCAAACTCAGTACAAGACACAGGTAGTACTTTCTCTGATAAGCTTCAGCACTCTGCTTAGTCATCATACTTTTATTATCTTCTATCACGATGTCTTGCTTGCTCACAAAAGTCACAGCAAGTCACAACACCTTCTCCTGTTAGGAAACTGTGGATAGTTCTCTCCATGGCTTTTACAAGGAGCAGCAGCAAGTAGACAGTAGCTTTTTGGAAGACAAATCTTTTATTTACACAACATTATACAAAGATCACTTTTCAACTTACTGCAAAAACACTAAGTTATGAAATGGATATACAAAATGACTCTGAAGATAGGAAACTATTTTTTTCCTTCTGTTTGTTTATTTCTTTACAACCTTCTAAGCAAGTTGCATTAACTGAAATATGTGCAATATATACACAAAAAAGATAATTCAAATGTATATGGTACCCATCAATTAATTGATTTTCAAGCTTTTCCACTTCTTTGCATTGTATGACTGACCTAAGAAAGAAATACCAATTCCTGTGTACTTTGGGTGTAGTTAAAATAAATCTCATTCTGTTACCCTGCCCACAGCAAATGACACTGAGGAGTACAGACCATGATAAAACTTCCTTTCCTGTTACAGAAAATGTTCTTACCATGTTCTGCAACTTTCTTCCTACAGACACTGCTTTTTATTTAATCTTGAAAACAAGAAGTAATATCTCAGTTCAACTAAATCAGTAAAGTAAGTTTTAAAAGAGATGTCTGTTCAAACAACATTATATTTCCTCTCCTGCACTGTACATGACATTTAATAAGATACAAAAATCTTTCAAGGCTATCCAACAGCTAACAGCAACAACAGCTGGTAGTAAGAACAGTGGTGAATTTATTGACTATACCATGCAGGATGTAAGTTCTGGTACTTCTGGTAAGAACATGTATCCCTTTGATATGAAATCTCTATGCTGTGCTATAAACAGCAAATTAACCATTTATATTTGTCAGACTTTAGTATCACTATTTCTTGAGAGACTTTGATTACACTGTAAATTCTGATGGCAATTATCAAACTAACCCTTTGTCATACAGCATTTTCCTTAACTGACAGCCCAAATTCCTGTCAGGAAAAGGCTCATCTGATAAAAGTTACAAAACGTTGTTAAAAAGGAGTTGTGAGTTATCTATAACCTATTTAAGGATCTAGTGAATATCTAAGCTCAGAAAAGTCAGTGAAGGAAGTTCGCTCTTTTTTAACTTCATGTCTGCCATATTAAGACATAGTTTGCCTTGGAGCAGGGTAAATGTTGTCACCACCGTACAGGAGGAGGCACAGCTGAAGCATTCTGTCTGACAAATAATTTGAACCCCAAACGAAACATTTCTCAGTCAGAGACTGCAGATGCTTTATCCATGAGGGTTGGTATGATGTGGCACGGTACCATACCCAGCTTTGTGGGACTAAGGCATAGAGGGGTTAAGTGCTGTGTCCAGAATTATCCAGCAAGTCCAACAGCAGAGTAGGAAACAGGGTGTAGTTTCCCTAGTGAGCCCTCTATGCTGGGTTCAGCAAGCTGAGGGATTTAAAATATACAGATTAATTAATTTTTCTGGACAAAGAGCAGGCTTTTAAGGCAATTGCTTTACGCATCTGGCTTCAATGAGCAATGTAAACCATGCTGTGCTCTGAAAAGCAGATATTAAAATATGACCGTTAATAATATGTATATTAGAAAGCAATCCGTACCCAGGTAAAGCTGTGCAGAGCGACCAGGATGTCCTTCCATCACAGCTGCATGCCACTAGATTAGTCCATGTTTGTTTCCATAGACTCTTCATCCTACTAGGTATGACAACCCTGTTATTTCCTCATTCTCAATATCTGGATGTGATTAAAGTTTTAAAAAGTCACATATTATGGCCTATATTCTGGTATTTTTAAAATCTGATTGTTACCACTGTTCTGTAAAATTAAAGGTAGAAAAAAAATGACACCCATAAACATATACATCTATCCATATGCGACAGGAGATCTGGGATTAATGTCTTTACTAAAAACTCGATCAGAAAGGATCTGCCAGGTTCTGGAAGAATGGGTGTGGGGGTCCTTACCAACATCAAGCCGTGCAAGTTTGTTGCAGAGCAAAGCGCAGCCTGAACTTCTGAACGTTAGGGAAAAATGCACAGACTTAATAGACTTATGAGTATTAACTTCCCCACCCAGGGTGGGCCACTAGTTGATTTTTGCAGGGTTCCTCTGTCTCCTTTGTGGACACTGGCCTTTCACAGCGTGACTTTCCACACAATACGTAACTCTCTTAACTATACAACCCCCCTCGTGGTTATGTTCTTCGTGTGATACCTGATTGTAACAGGCTGCTGTTCATAGCGGACCGACACAGCTCATGGCATGGAGGGAACAACCTGCGGTTTGCTCCTGACTTCTCGTGGAAGTCAGTGGAATTTGGGGCAACACAATAAACAAATATCGGGCTGCCAGAGACAATGCAGGAAGTCGCACTTATCCTTTACAAATATTGGGCTGCCAGAGAAGAGCCAGGACATCACACTTATCTTTTCCTTTATTCAGAGACCCATGACAAAAATGCAAACTGTTCGCCAGGCAAACCTGGGCAAGGCCTCCTGGGAGGAGTAAAAGTTCTTCCGGGATGTCGAGCTATGGAATAACACAATATTCATGGCAAATAGAAGCTTTTAAGAGCTGCCTGACTTCGTTCAGTGCGAGGGGAATGGGCAGACAGACCCCCGCGGGGAGGGGAAGGCGTGAGGGGGGAAGGCGATCGGCCCCTCAGGTGACCTGTCCCCGCCTCGGCATCGGTAGGAGACGAAAACAAAGAGCCGACCTGGTAAGTTGGGGTGACTCGGGGAGGCTTGGGGCGCCTCGGGGCCTGGGTTTCGGGGCCGCTTCGCCGCCCTGGTCCCGCCGCCGCCGCCGCCATGGCAACGGGGGCGGG
>VZTF01002700.1:1364438-1467899 GCA_013397755.1 Cnemophilus loriae | reverse complement strand
GGGGGGGGGCTGCCGGCCCTCGGCCCGGTGTCCCCGTGTTCCCAAACCAGGGGGGACCGCCGGGGCTCTGCGGTGCTGTGTCTGCTGTGCCCGCCCCCATCCCCTCGGCGTTCTGCTTTTACCGTCAATATCGTGATCTCTCTACGTGACCCGAGCAAGTCTCGCTATAGCAACGAGCGTTTAGACAAAAATACCGATTTTTTAAAATTCTGAATGAGCGCATTATACATTGGGCAATCAGGATGTGTTCTCTGTCTGCAGGATTATTAGTTTAGGGAAATGTTGGGGGCTTTTGTTGTTGGGGTTTTGTGGGGGGTTTTTTGTTTCTTGGTTTTTGGGGTTTTTTTGTCATTTGCTGTTCGAAATAGAGCATCATCCTTTCATTAATACCTCTCTGATCTGCCACGTACCTCCAAATTGGCATTTTTTAATGAAAAGTTTTATCTCCATCCTTTTCACCTTTTCCTGGCTCTGTAAGCGTGCAGGCACCTGCTGGAAATCCATCCTTTTGTCAGGCTGTAAGGCACCTTGTCAGGAAGTGAAAAATATACCATTTTAAAGCAAAAAGAGATGGGATGCTGTCGGTGGACATTTCCCCTTGGTAATTTTTTTAGCAATCTAGGGTTTCCCCTAGTAAAGCAATATTATGTGGAGAGTTAACATAACTGGTGGTACATTAAGATCTCTTGAATGGCAAGAAAAAGCAAGTTGTTTTTTTTTATATGGACACTTGCAATAAAGAAGAGCGTTTTTTTTTTTACTAAGCCTAGGAAAGAATAGTTGAGACAAAGGATGATATTATTAGAGATTCAGCGTCCTAAATTAGAGGGTTTTCCAGGTAGCATCTGAAATTGTTAGAATGGTTCAGGAAGAAGAACATCATATTTGACAGGTCAGGGATTTGACAGTTTTGATATCTTTGTATACCCTCATATAGCAAAAATTATCTTTAATAGGGCTAGGGTTCAGAGCCTTTGGGCACTTTTTACACTATCATTTAGAAAAAGGAAAGAAGAAAAGATAGCATTTTCTTGTTACAAAGGAATATAGAAGCTGCTTTATGTTTTGTTTGGTTGGTTTTGGTTTGGTTTTCTTTTTGTTGTTCTTTTTTCTTTAATATTCCTGTTGTGAGGCCCAGATCTAAAAAAAATAATTTAGAGCTTCATCCATTGGTGTGGTCCTTTATATGGCAATAATCACTGAGCTGTAAAATGTTTAGTGTATTGGTGGTGACAGCAGTGTTGTGCCTTGGCTGGTCTCAGGTGTGACACGGCTAAAAGCGATTGTTCCAATCAAATTTCCCAAGCTGGGTGTGCCACACAGATTTCTTTACAGCCTAGGGTATCTGTGCGTGCCGTTAATTCCAGAGACATCTTGGATCCATACACTTTTTCCCTCTGTGAGTTGTACCAGCAGGATATAAATAACCGCAGGAGTGGAAGGTGCCTTTATGGTGCAAGAGGAGGGGCCTGTGTCACCTCAGCTCGTGTGGCTGTGGGTTGTGCTTGGCCTTTGGGCAGAGGTTGGTGCCCTGGAAGTACCCCAGAGCCAAGGCCACAGAGCTCCTTGGGTGGGAGAGCAGAGTGTCAGAAGTAATTGTTAAATCAGTCAACTCGAAATGTTTAGATTGAATTGTGATAATTGAACAAGGATTGGGATAACTAAGCTGGAAGAAAATTCCATTCAGTGAAACTTTTGAGTCTCAACTGCATGAGAAGGTATCAAGTAGTTCTATATCATCAAATCAGTATCTTGATAATAATGGTTTTCCTATGTGCCAAGAGATGTTTTATGTCAGAGTGATTTCTGATATCTCATAATTAAACACATGATTGAAATTAAATCTCTTGCCAGGTGTCAGAAATTTTAGATAAGAAATGGAGAATATATTTGGAAAAATCAGGTGAATTTTTAACATTAGGCTTGTCTTTGAAGTTTACTGTTCTTGTTAGGCTGCAGTAGGACTTCTGATGTATCAGGCTGCAGCCAATCTTTGAGGAAGAGGTGAGTGACTAGAAGGAAGTTCTTGCAACACGTAGCGTGGGAGGCAGGCAATGGCACCTCAAAGGTCTAAAGCATTAGAGGTGGATGTTCTTGTTGTTAGAGGCCAAACGGAAATTTACTTCTTGGCCTGTAAAATTGCTGTAACTGTATTTAGGGATTTTGTTCAGGAGTTGCATCAGTGGAAAGGACCAAGCCCAGAGATCTGATAAGAATATTAGTATTCATTTTAAAACCAGTCACGTGACCTGTTTGCAAGCTTCCTCATTCTTTTAGTTTGAAAGAACACTTATACATGCAAGTTCTTAGTGTTTGATGACTCAGTAGGAAGTGAAAGACTTGGTATAAACCACAGTGAAATAGAGAAGAAACTATATATGGTAAAAATTCTTACATACATGGTCTTGCACACAGGCAAGCTAAGTAGCTGTTCTTAGAACATTCTGAATGTATAGCAAATGTGTGCAAAAACAAATGATGATGAAGTCCTTGCAGAAATGGGTAAATTCATGGAGTGCTTGTGTTATTGTTGGAAACATGAGCATTGTACTGAAATTGTTCAATAATTGTTGTGAGGGGTGTGCACAGCAAGAAGTGGAAGAGAAACAAGTGTACTGTACTTAAATTAGAGGGTTTCAAACTGAGAGTGGCAAGAACAGTGAGTGTTTAATGTTGGGCCTTAGAAAAGAGAAGCTGTTCCAGATTACTGCAGTTCATAACGTTTACTTGAAGATTTTGTGCTAAGGGACAGGAGGGAGAGGTATCTTAGGTTTCCTGTGCCCCTTCAAAAAATCTAAAGCAGTCCAAAATCTATTATTATACAGATCTGTGCATTTCCTTGTTGGTAGTTTTACCGAGTCTGGTTCTTCAGCTATAATAGCCAATGTTAGGTCATCACAAAGCTACTAAACCAGCTGAATATTCAGGATCGTGTCAGGGAGAATACTACAGTGGGGATGCTCCCATTGATGGGGAAGCTGACAAGCAAGGCTCACTTGTTCTTATCTTCACCAAATTTTTATGTAGACGGAAGGGGGAAATTTCAAATTTGAAGGGAAGTTAAAATTCTGTCCTTTCTGTCTATGGCTGAGTCTATCAAACTTCGTAAAATGTCATTTTTAAGGCTCTCTGTTCTGGCCAGAAAGAGGTGGGAAACAGACTGTGACTGTCCAAACTTAATCTTGCTAATTGTAGTTTGCATCGATTAAATCTGGTTTCGATTGTGTTTTAGGCTGGTTGGAGAAATAACAATCTGTTTTTAAAATCTAGGATTTGTTAATTGCCAACATAGTTAATTTCCCGGGAAGATGCGTCAAAGTCTTAATGCGAAGAGAGGCTGAAAGTTACTATTCATATCCAATAGTAAGAATTTTTGTGTTTTTGTAGGTCAGCAGTTTTTAGGTCAGTATAGTTGTACATGATTTTGAGAGATGTTTCAAAGGTTGGCCAAGAGGCGCTGGTTTTTGTGCAGTAGTTGTTTTGGTTGCATACATCAGGGTTGCTATATAAATACTGGGGGTTTAGCAGGGTTTAAAAGTTTGAGTAGAGGATCTTCTTGAGGGGGTGTTCCAGGAGTTTAAGTTGTAAAGATTTATTTAGATATTACTTGTCCTATTACTTCTGTTGACCAGCATGGCTGGTGGTGACTGTTAGGGAAGTTGCTGGGGGTCAGAAAAGGAGGAAAAAGCTGTAAACAAATACATGGCTGTAAAGATGCATGGAGGTGCTTATGGTTGTGCTTAGAACAATTTAGGACCCCTAAGCTGGAGGATGGGATTGTATGGGCTGTTTCATAGAACTTCCTTCTTATGAAAACTTCTTGACCAGGTCCTGCACAATGAATTTTATAACAAGCATACCTACATACTGTCGCAGCAACAAAAATTGTGTGATTGCCTTAATGCAGTAATTTGCTAAGCCTGAAAGGGAGCTTTTCGTTTTTATTTTTTTTAAATATGGACACCATTGTTTGGACTCAGCTCAGCTGTTCAAAATATCACGTATGTTTTCTAAAATTTAAAACTTCTATTAGTCTCCTGGTGTGTTCTGGTATGTGATCCAGAAGTGCTTCTGGCTGCTCTTTGCTTTCTCATAGCAGCACTGCATTCTTGAATGTACAGATAAGATCTATATAACTCCTAGGCACTTCTGGCCTTAGTATAACAAGAAGAATTGGTAAATACTTGCCTTTTCAGAGTACTCCGGGTTTAAGGTAGCGTGAGTGAAATGAGTTGTGTACACAGTGTCGTTCTTCAGGTATTCCAAACAGCTCTGCCTTTGGAGAGCAAGCACTGAAGGAGTGAAAGGAAAGGGTCACAAAAAAGCAAAATAAAAGTCCTTTCTCCCCTCTATTACCCCAGCTTTAATTAAAATATCTCTTGGCTCTTTCTGTAACTGGCTCTCTAAATTTCTTTCCACAACGGGTGCCCTTTTTTACTGCAGTAAGGTGAATAATTACAAGCAAGAGCACAAGTGACTTTCTGTGTTACCGTTAGTGTAATGACAGAATTCCTCTCAGCTGCAATTAGGTGTACTCTTTGCTGCGATAATTGTTCCAGTGGCAGTCTTCAGACCTTGCTTCAGAAAACTCAATGAATGTTTGGAAAATTCTAGCATATGGTTTTTAATACAACCTGCAGAGGATAATTACATTTTGGGACAGGGTCCCAAGGAAACTGTGAATTGCCTGTTCTTGGAAGCTCCCAGCACCCAGCTGGCCTAAGCCCTGAGCAACCTGCTCAGAATTCAGCAGTGACTAGTTTGAGCTCAGGGCTGGATGAGACAGCTCCTGAGGTTCCCTCCAGCCGGAGGGATCACATAGTGCTTGGTTACTGCTGCTGCACCTCAATGGTTGGGTAATTTTGCAGATGAAAATGTTTTTGTTCTGGCATGTTAATATAGTCCAGTATGCAGACTGTGCATCAGAATAAAAGAGGGGTCTGCTCTGTATGAGCTGCAGGCAGAACATCAGAGTATGATACTTGAAAATATCCTATCAGAATAGCTGAAGAGTGTAACTTGCTGATCTTCATGAACTAAACTTGTAACTTCTTGCTGGCACATTTAAAGTTCACATTTTACAACTGAGCTTCCTCTAGTGACTATATTTTTTTTTTATTGTTCAGTAAATTGTCATTGTTTTCTTAGTGTATATACTATCTTGAAACCCAGTGATATAAAGCTTCCTTTTGTATATATTTGGGTAATGAACACTCAGAGCATCCTGTTTGGTGTGAAGTGCCATCATCTGAGGTTTTGGTTGTGCTGTTGGTTTTAGAAGTGCTTACTGCAAAATGTATCCTTAAAGGAAACCCTCAAAATTATAAAACTTTGAGAAATCCATCTGAATTGCTAGAAGAGTTCACATTTGAGCACTTTTTACAAGAGTATAAAACTTGAACTCACAAGGTTTTGAGGCTTTTTCTGGTGTGCAATTCATTATGCTACTTTATGCTCTAATTGGAGAGGTGATTTAATTAGGTTTCATTGGGTACTCATTATAAAGTGATCGATTACAAAATTACAGATTTCAGGTTGCTAGAGGACTTTTTTATAGAGTGGCAGGAAATCCAAATTCAGACACTGGACTCTTACACCTTGCAATGTACTTATTAGTTTTAAACTGTTTCTCAAAAATCTGATAGTCTTGATTCAAAAAACATTCTGGAAAAGACTTTTATTCAGTTTTGAAAATCTACACATGATCTAAAATGTGTAAAATTGATTTGAAAATATAAATCAAATTGGTTTCCAGTGGGGCACATGCTCTTAAGTTTTGGCTTTTAATTTTTTACCCCCAACCAGGTTTCTATTGGTAAACAAAAGTAATGCATATTCTAATAAAATTATTTCTTCCTTTTCAGTTTGTGAAATGTGGCTATGCAGGCTCGAATTTTCCAGAGCACATTTTTCCTGCTTTGGTTGGAAGACCCATTATAAGATCAACTGCTAAAGTAGGAAACATTGAAATCAAGGTAAATTTTTTGATTGTTATTTCTTTCTGACAGACAGAAATATTGAGGGCAGCTTTTGACTTGTGTAATGTTTGGAAATGTTTTTTCCTTAACTCCCTTTTATGCTGTTTCAGTATCTCTTGATTCATTTCTGTATTGGATTTTAGCCTGTCACAAACTATAAAGTTAAGAAGAGGGTAATCTAAAGCACTGGAGGCCTTCAGATAGTACACCTGAGGAGGCAGCAGGTAGGGCTCAAGTGGGCAAAGAGGGGCTTCAAATGCCAATATGCAAATGATGTCAAGATTAGAAGGCAGAAATCAGACGGAAGTGACTGACTGTCACCAAGCCGTACTGTGGGATTTTGAGACAATGCTGAAGAACTGCTGGAGCTTCCAGGTTTTTCTGTATGGTTTACTCTCTACTCGGAGTTGATCATCTGTGATCTTGTATGAGATGTTTAACCTTGGTTGTGTTTGCATTTCATTGTTTCTATGGTTTTTGTTTTCCTTTTGCTGTTGATGGATGTAGGTGCTCCACACCAGTTAGAGATGGAGAGGCTCTGTTCAGGCTGCTTTGTCTTGGGACATTATTCCAAGACATGGGGGGAGGACGGCTGTTGGAGAATTCATTTTCTGAAGTCCAGGGAGCTATAATTTTTCGCTTACTTTGTAATTACAGAGTAACACTTCAAATGTTATTAGTTGCTTCTGCAATACAGGCGTCGGTAAATGTCTTGGCCCTGCTGCGGTCACATCCTCCCTTCTTGCTTCAAGCCGCACAATTCTCACCTTGTGCTGGTCATGCTGCTTGTGCGGGCATGTAGTGAGCTGCTTTAGTGAGCTGATCCAGCTGAAAAAGAGGGATTTCTTGGTCAGGTAAAGTTCTGACTGCTTTACTAGACCATTGTGCAAACTCCAGTTGGAGAGTGAGGGAGAAGCAGACGGCAACGCAGAACTGTAGAAGTGCCCACTTAGGCCAGTGAAGGTTAAGTAGGATCACACATATACCGGATTTCAATTTTGCTTTCTTTATTGCCTTTGAGCAGCAGTTTAAGAAGAGGAAAGAAAATCAGTCTAGTCTTGTTCCTTATTTTCAGAATCCTGTAGTTCACAAGGAGAACTTGAATTGTTGGGTTTCTGCTTCTGCCTATAAAATGGTTATAGTATCAGCAGAAGGCCATACAAGGAAATCAAAAGGCTGAAAGACACTAGAGCTTCCAAAAATGTGATTGTGGGTTTTTTTGTCTTGTTACTGTCTCGATAATGCTTTACCTTGTGTCAGCTAGGACAATTTGAGAGGATAGAGATCTTTCCCTTTCACAGTAGAGAGGATTTTTTTGTAAGGAGAAGGAAAACATATTCCTTTCTCTAGTAAGACTTGGGGAGAGGTATTTCTTTGGGTATCTTCTTGAACATAATGTGAGGAGCCTCCTTAAAGGAGGTCCTGGTAAAGTTTTATGGCATTAGGCAGTGATTTATGAGTCTGAACTCCCCCCAGAATTTTCTTGCATGAAATCTCACTGTTGAAATCATATTTGCTTTCCAGCTGATTCAATACAGCCTGTCCTGCCAGTTTTGGCATCCTCTGATTATCTGATAATTTAATATTGTTACAGATAACAGTGTTGCATTGAAAAGATAGGAGGTAGAAGTGGGTAATTGCTATGAGATCAGCAAAAGAACCTGTAAATGATCATTTTGCATGCATTTCTGGTCTTTTGCTTGAGCGTGGATCATGTGGGTGTATTTCAAAGAGTATAAACTGTGTCTAGATTCTTTCTAGAAGTTTTATATCATCTGTCTATAATAGCTTGTCACCCTTTCTTAAGGAAGCAGTGTATCAAGAGAAGAAATTCCTGCTACAAATACTTTGGGTATCCCAGTAGGATAATACAGTAGAAACACTTTTTAAGTGTGAGTGCTGTTTTTCTTTGTGAGAATCTTGCAGGTTTCCTAAAAAAAATGTATTTTACAGATGAGGTTTGTGCCAAAATTTAATTCTAGGCATACACTGTGAGTTCTTATGGGATAAGTTTAAAACTGAGTCAAGGAAGCTGGCAAGAAGATTATCAGTTTAACTTTTCAAAACTATTCGGAAAGCTGCGCTCCTTTGAAATTCAGAAACTCTGTGAAAGGAGCCTGGAAGCTGATCAAAACAGTGGTTCTCATCCACTGAGTTACCAATTTCAAGTTGCTTTGACCGTATTTTCTTTTATGGATTCTCATTTCAGCTAGCAGCAGGGATATAGCTTTTTCACCTAGTCAGGAGTTCAGTTACTACTGGGATTATTTTGCTTAAAATTGCAACTAAAACCAGAAGCATAGATGCTGCTCTTGGCTTTCACTGACCTCCTAGTCTTTGCAGCAGGTTTGGGGGGTATTAATAAGTCAGTACTAAGGAGTAGTTTTCAGTTCTTGGATATATGTGAATTTTTAAAACAAAATTTGAATTTAGTAATTGTCAGAGCTAGTTGTGGTCAATTGTTCTGTGCAGTCTTGTCTAGTTCAGATATACACCTTGCCCAGGGTGAAACTCCACTTTTACAGAATATTTATACACAGAATCCTATTTATGAGAAATAGGCAGATACACTGATCTTGTTTGCAGCCTAAGAAGCCTAAACATGACTTGCCAGTGACATGTAGCAGTAGCTTCCTTTAAAGAGACAATTTAATCTGATGTCCTGATAATGTTAGTTTGGCCCTAACTAAACTAACTCAGATCATTTCCTGCTGTACATGCATCTCTTTTCAGCCTAATTCTACTGTGTACTTAAAATAATTTGAGAATTTCATTTAGGCCTTTTCTGACTTTCTTGCTTCTACCTTTTCTTCACCTTTCTTGACCTGTTGAAGTAGAATAACAAAATGATGGTAAGTGAGGTGCCCATGTGCTTTTTGTTAACCATTTTTGCTTGATGAGACATAGTAGCTGTTATGTTATTTTTTAAATGCTATTCATTGTTTTGTCTTGTCTTACATTTTACATTTGAGTACATACTTATTTTGGACATTGTTCATTGCTTTGGTTTACTGGCAACTAACTAGTAAGAATATTTTATGTATTGCTTTTAAATGCTACATAACCTGTAGTTTTGCAAGATGCAAGAATAACATTGAAAGATCAGTATGAACTCAGCATCTTTAACAGTAGAAATTGGTCTGTTTAACATTACAAACCAAGAGTTTGAAGAAATGTTCAGATTTCAGTTAGATAGACATTACTGAGTGCTGAAGTGGTGGAAACATTGGATGCCACAATACTGATTCCTCTGCAAATTTGGTTGTGTTGTCCTTCTTCCTCTTCGACTGCCAAGTGTATGTGTTTGTTAGTGTGCTAGTGCTCATGTTCTCAAGAGAGAACAATTGTTCTGCCCCTTAGCTTTGTTTTAAAAGGATGTGAAAGTTTTGTGCAACTTTCACTTTGCACCATTGAATAGCGGCTTTTCCTGGGCTATGTCCTGTTGGGCAGCTTAGAGCCTCAAAGAGCAGCACACAAAAAAGGGTTCTGATTCTTCTAACTGGTGGAGTTTGTGTCGTCTTAAATTCTCATGAGTGATGTGGCTGCATGGTGGAGTTCTCGTAGTCTGGTTTCACTAGAGTGCTTTTGATTGAAAGTGTTGGAGTCTTGACTTTTGTCTTCTGTACAGTCAAGAGCTGAAGCGTGATCTGCTGTGCAAGGGAAAACAAATAAAACACCTTGTCAAGGAAAGGGGCAGAAAGAGGAATGGTTTCACTTAAACTATTTTCAATTAACTTCCTTTTTATGTAGTCAACAGCAACTGCTTAGGTTACTTCTAAAATAGGCATTATAAACTGGATGCCAGATTTTTTCTTGTGCATCTTTTTTTTTCCCTGGCACTGAACAGTAGGTTGAGTAACCCTCACTTCCAAGTTTGCTGTGCCACAGCAACCGCAAACTGTCGTGGCATATGTTTGGATGAAGCNTTTTTTTTTTTTTTGCAATTAATATTATTATGGACATAGAACTAATGGTACCTAGAAATATGTTCTTACAGCTTAAGTACAAGTGAGTCAGTTCAGGCTTCTTTAGAACTAAAGTATGGGATATAATGAGGAGCAAAGATAAGATGTTACTGTGCATACTTCCTGTGGGAAATACGTGGGAAAGGAGAAGATGTGATGCTATTAATTTGAATGTGCAATGTTTGCATAACTAATGTTAATAAACAGATTGCTTAATCAGTGTGAAATGACTATACAAATTGCATTAGTTGGTTGTGTTTGTGCAAGAATGCATTACTGGGGTTTCTGGCTTGGGACTTTTGGCAAGGAACAGACGAGGTTATATTTTGTATTTAGATGTGTCTCTTCACACCCTACTGACACAGGCAATGTAAACCATTGTTTCTTTTAATGTCTGGTGTGGAATTTATAATCTCTTTGCTTTTGCTCCTGTTCGGTATGCTTATTCACCACTCATTACTCCTTTTTTGGTATTGTGCACAGAAATCTGCAACATGCATGGAAAAATATTCTGCTAATCCCACCTACTACCCTTATGTGCTGTTTTGCATCTCAGCTCTTAGAAATTAGTATTTGATAAAATAATTTTGGAGGTATCAGTGGAGAAACATCTGTACTTAAAAAGTCTTTGTTGTCTCTAGCTCTAACAGGGTTTATTGGTTTCTTTAAGGTTAATTGAAAAAATCAAATTAATAATGTTTATTTTGGAAAAGCTTTGGGATGGGTAACAGCCAAATTTAAATATTACATGAAATATATTTTACTTCTCTCCTAAGTGCCTGCAAATGATTCAAAAACGTGGGCATTGTTTAAGAACACATCTGGACACAGGCTGAAGCAGTTCACTGTCATTCTTGAGGAGTTTGGTGTTTAGAAAACTTTGTAAACACTGACATGTTTTTGTATTAAAATTTTACAGGATCTCATGGTTGGTGATGAAGCCAGTGAATTACGGTCAATGCTGGAAGTGAATTATCCGATGGAGAATGGCATAGTTCGAAACTGGGATGATATGAAGCACCTTTGGGATTACACGTTTGGACCAGAAAAACTTAATATTGACACAAAGAATTGTAAAATACTACTCACAGAGCCTCCCATGAATCCGACTAAAAATAGGGAGAAGATTGTGGAGGTATGTGTGTCTAGTAGGCCTGATGTAGTCATTGGAGCATTGCTAAGAGATTCCTTGTTCCAGCAACACGCAGTGGCTGTCTGAAGCTAAGCTGTTCTGTTCTCTAACCAAAACTTGTTCTCAGCCATAGGCATGAATGCTACTGTGCTTAAATTCAAACCAGCTGATCTCATTCACAAGCTGTAAGTAGGCTTCTTGTCTCAAGCGTTAAAAGCAGCATTAAAACACAGAATTGGAAATACATGTCTGGCTTCACATACCCAGGATACGTTGGTTACTAGCTGTTGGTTGAATGTTAATTACTTTAAATGACTTGGACTTGTATAAGCCAGTAATGCGGAGGTGATTGGAGCTAGATGATGCTTACCAGATGGAGCAGTGTTGTTGGAGGTAGTTGAGATGAAGGTGTGATGACAACCAATGCACTGATCTTTAATTAGTGATTGGGATTATCAACGAAAGCCTTCTGAGAAGGAAAGCCTGGTTCTTGCATCCTCAGTCTCAGAGTGCTGCCTTAGGTGATCTGAGCTCCAGCTGAACCTTGTATTCAGTGTAGGTTGTCACATATATATTGTGTAGCTCCTGTACATGTGATGAAGACTCAGTTTTGAAGAGGAGTAATGTTTGATGAGAACAGAATGTTTAGTTTTCTATTTTGTTGCATTTTTTTCTCATAAGTATCATAGGTATTTTCAGTTAATATAAGTTCGAATATCAAAGTTTGTATATGTATATTTCCCCAAATCAATTGCTTAGTCTGTTAAGAATTTACATTTATCATCACCTTTCCTTTGAAATCCTTTTGATGTCACAGTTACAGTAGTGCTTTCTGCAACGTGGCAGTGAATACATTTGCGCTAATCCTTTCTTTCAGTGACCAGGGAGCAAATAAAGTCTAGCAAAGTTGGGAAAACTTCAGTGAAAAAAATCAGGCTGTGCAATCTAAATTCAGCATTTTTTAACAATTGTGGACATTAGGGACCTGTTACCTAAGTATCAGGTAATGCAACACTAGTAATATCATGTAGTGTATGTCAGCCAACTGTGGTGTGATAGGCAGAGCAGGTTATTCTGGGTGGCCTCCACATTGCAGGAATGGCTCTATTTCCTGTCCAGGCTTCTTTGCTTTTCAGTTGTCAACAATAGCGTTCTTTTTTCTGTTTTCCTGATAAATACAAAAGGATAGATCTTAGTTACTCTCATGCCAAGTAATTTTATATCAAAAATTCAAGAGTCTAGTATGGCCTTTGAATTCTGATAGAATATTCGCATTGCTCCATTTGCCTTTTTAACACCACCCCAGAGATCATAGATACTTAATCATGATGCAGATTAGTGAGAACTAGAATCCATTTTTGTGAATTTAAATTTGAGTTACACAGAAGCTCATTGTTTCTATTAATGATTTTAATGGAACACAATGTTATGAGAACATGCAATATTTAGTTTAACTGCAACATATTTATACTCCTTCCTTTTTTGACATGGCCTCCTCCTTTCCAGGGAGGCGAGCCCAGTATGAGGCAGAGGACTGAATGAAGATACTTCCTAAAGCCTGCTGTAAATATAGTGATTTATGTCTCTGCATTTTGAGATAGAGTGCAGTAGCATTTTAGAAGAAAAGCTTAGTCATCTGGACCGTATAAAGATGATAGATAATTATATATGCTGTCCTTCATTCTGTTTCCAGTAATTCTCTTTCCTCACTTCATCGCTTTATCAGACCCACCTGCAATAAAGTAAGGCAGCAAGTGTTCACATGTGAGCTGTATAGTAAAATATATATTTAAAAAGTGCTTTTTCTTTCATAGCACGTACAAGACCCTGGTTGCTCCTCAGCTTAACGGAGTGTTTGTTGTTTGTCTCTATCTGCTGCACTCTCATTGTGTAACACCCTCAGAAGCAGCCAGACTGTAGTGGCAAATCAAGAAGCTGTAGAGACACTCGAGCACAGTCACTTCATCTAATCCAACCTAGGATTTCTTATATTTTCTCCCAGTTTTTAATTCTTCCTTTCTGTACCCAGTTAGAACATCACTTTATAGGTAATCAAAAATCTGCTGTCATATGAAGAAGAATCTTTTCAGGGAAACACATTACTCAGTATTTACATCTGAAGATTTGTTAACATACATGTCCTGTGTTGAGGCATTTTCCGTGTCAAGTATATCTTGAAAGAAAGAATGACAACACCCCCAAAGGTTATAATAGGTTTTGTAAAGGCCTTTCTGGTTTGGTACATGTGAAGGCAGTAACTAATGCCATTTGAATATTGATTTTGTTGTATGAAGGTGATAATTTAGATTGTTCTCACATTATTTTTTCATTTAATAAGAACTCAGGTTGTTTGAAAATATCCATTGGAATAGTGTTGAGTTTAGACAATGACTACTCAAAGGGGATCTATTTTGAGTTGCTGCCCTTTCAACTGTTCCCTTTCTGTTCCTTTTCACACTGTTCTAACGGAGGAGGTTCTTTAAATAGTTCAGAATTCTAAAATTGTCAGGCATCAGCTTTTTTCTTCAAAAATATTTAGATATCTTTTACTTGAGCTGTGGGAGTGCTTAGGATTCAATCAGTTTCTAATCCTAGAAGTTGCAGAAGGGTTCACAAGGCTGCAGAGTAGCAAAAGCAGAACTTCTGTATGTGTTGGAATAATCAGAGTTCATCCATTTTTCCTGGTAAAGCTTTTTGAAGGGAAAACTGCTGTACAGCATGATTTGTTTACTTGGCCTTTTCTTGTGTGTTTAGAAAGAAGACAAGAAGAAGATCCTCTAAACTCTACATCCTTTAATCTTGGCCTGCTTCTTAACTGAGACTAGTTCAGTGATTAGGGAAACCTAGTGTACAAGACGAACAGTTACTTTTCCTGTTCCAGTATGAATTCTGCAAACCTGCAGTTTTCTCTCTGTAGTGGATTTTGCACTAATTTCAAGTTTGTCATTGGTTGCCCTTTAAAGAAGGGAAGAAGGTGGTCCAGATCCAGAGAACCACCTGTGATACTGGGCTTATTCTAGACTAAGATATACAGGAATCTGGTCTTTATTTGACATAGTCTGCAGTTGTACAAAGTCTGTATGGCTTAATTTGAAGAATGAAAAATGCCTGAACTTTGTTTTAAAGCATACACCTTAAACAAACATTCTATTCCCATGTCACACTTTAGTAATGAATTGCTTGGCTGGTCTACAAGTACTGTGTCCCACTCATTAAGCACTTTGAAAAAATGAAAATTTATGTAAAGCTGGAGAAATTGGTGTGTGGGTTTCTTGTAAGTATTTGCTTTTATTGCTTAACGGATGTGGAATATTTCATCTGGCTTGTCTGGTGTGAACAGGTGAGGTTCAGAACTGAATGTACTCCCTACTGTCCCAAAGCACATAGGTCTCTAATGTTCATGTAGAATCTGTGTGATGAAATTTCTTGGGAAGTGTTTTTGATTAGTAAAAATACAAAATTCTAGAAATACAGTTTTCAAACACGGATGAAATTTCTTTGAAGTATTTGGCCTGTTTTGGAAGCTGACTTTTGCCTTCATCTTACAGGTTATGTTTGAGACATACCAGTTTTCTGGGGTGTATGTAGCCATCCAGGCTGTTCTTACTCTGTATGCTCAAGGTAGGCAAAATTAACCTAAAATTTGTTTAGTTTCCAGATGTGTTGCTGAGCCGAAGTACTAATATGACATCACTGGGTCTTGGGCTTAATTCCATGCTGTCCTCTAAGGAAGCTTGGCTCTGACTGACAGCTTGCTTTTTGTTTTGAGGAACTATTGATAGGTACCATGTCAGTGTAATTTTCATGGATAAATGCAAAAACCTGGTTCCTCAAAACTCTTACTGTTTCAGGGTGTAATCGTTTAGCCTTTGGCATCAAGTTTTAATGGCTTACTTTGGATTTTCTGAAAAAGGAGGAGCTTTTTACCATGAATAAGAGAGTAATTTCAAGAAGGTGATCATATGACTTTTGCACTATTTTCAGGGGAAAAAAATAAATAAGAAAGTTGTGTCTTTTGCTGTAGATAAATTAGATTGAAATGGTCCTCAGCCTGAGCATAAAATTATGGATTGATGGAACTCAATGGAAATTCTACCATCGACTTCAATCCATCGAGGATTTTAAGAAGTTACTCAAGCACATCAGTTCTAATACCATAACTCCTTGCATCTGTTTGTTGGTGACTTGGTGTATTTAGCTGTCACATAGCAGGACATAAATGTCCACGTCTATTGACACGTCACTGTAGTGTCTGTGTCCAAGACCAAAAGCAATGGGGTACTGGAAGGGTGGCTCTGCCATGCAAGTCATTATAACTACTTGAACCAAAACCACTTTTGCAAACCTAAATATTAATTTTATTTGCTGCAATCTGTGCTATTACATTTTTTCCCCTTGGTTTTCTTTGGTTTGATACCTTATAAATATTTAATTCACTCATCTACAGATCAGTTCTTTAATCTACAGTCTTAAATTCTGCTGTAATTTTACATGTACCTTACTGTGTAGTACTTAATTAATTTGTGAATAGAATGTGAGACAACTTAGAGCAGTCTGCAGTGTTTCTACATACCATCATCTAAAGCAAAGCTGAAGACCTTCTAAGATGTAAAAATCAAGGGGCACATAAATCAAACATTTGCTTTTGAAAATTAAAAAAAAAAAGTCCTTTAAAACATACTACTTATTTATATTACTTCAAAGATTAAAGTAGTGGCTAAAGTTATATAGAGATGTGCCTCATTTCAGTGCACCACACTTTTAAGGTCTCTCCTTAAAATATGTTTTCTTGTTTTAGGTAGCTTGTGAGAAACTATAAAACTGTTTTCTGATCAACTTTCACCATTAATTTTTGCCTCTTAAGTATAGAAATTTCTGTTTCTACATGTTCATGATACCTGTTTTGTATACCGTAGAGTTTAATTGTTTTGTATACCGTAGAATTTAATTGTTTGTGGTAACCTTTTTTCATAAGAGTTGATTTTTTTAGTCTATGAAAGTGGATCTCATTCAGCCTAATGCCACTTGTGTGAGGAAATATTAGTAGTGTGCTGTATAGTCCAAATATTCTCTACCTTACGAAAGTATTTGGTTTTTTGAACACCAGTAAAAATCAATAAGATTTTAACAAGGTAAACTTGTGGCTTGTATATCTCTAGATTTCTTCATATTTCAGAAATTAATACAAGGCTGCACAGCTGAATCTGTGGAGGAATTTGTGACCCCGTAAGCATTTAATGAGCATAGATACTCCCTTTAATTCAAGTACAATTTAAGATGTCAAAACACCACATAAAATTGTGAGCAGTAGAGTTCTAAACATCCAGGTAAAAGTAATACTATTTAAAAAAAAGTATGAAAGCATTTGTTACTATGAAAACCTAAAGTTTAAAATCCCCTGATGACAGAGGGAAGAGAGGTTATGTCAGGTTACAGTGAAAAATTCTGTCTTAAACTCGCTGCTGTTCTGCTCTATTTATGAAAGTGCAATAAAGGTGTACTTCCCCTTCATTCTTTTAGGTTTGTTGACTGGTGTTGTTGTGGACTCTGGAGATGGTGTGACTCACATTTGCCCAGTTTATGAAGGTTTCTCCCTCCCTCACCTCACGAGACGGTTAGATATTGCTGGGAGGGATATCACTAGGTACCTCATTAAGGTAAGATGGGAAGAGAGTTTAAGGTTGAGGCTGGTAGCTGTGGTGTGTTGGTTCAAGTCAAAATCCCTTGATAGCAAGAAACCACTACATGTTTTACCTTTATTATTCATATGTTAATTACATAAAGAACTCCTGTATTCTCTCTATTACTTCAGTCTATTCTTACGGTGTTTCTTCATCTAAATCCCATGTGATGATATTGATGTTATTCAGAGACATCACATTTTCTCAGTGGCAGTCTTGTAGGAAGGGAATTTATTCCATATTTGGGAAGGAAAAACTTGAAAGTTTGCTTTCTTGATACCTAAAGTGAAAGCTAAATTGTATTCTCTCAGTTCTACTCATCTATTTTCAGAAAGACTTCCTTACAGTGTGAAAAATAGTGTAGTGATTCTTCCCCGATTATTAAAAAAGAGAGCATGTTTGCTAGACAATTCATTTGTTTGAGCGTTTTAAATATAAGCAACATCCTAGACTGACAAATCTTATGGTTAAACTGGAATACAGGAATGTTCTGAAGTGAAGTTCTAAAGATAAGAATTATTTTGGGTTTTTTTCATTTGTCTTTGTGCTGGTTATGCTGAAAGTTGTAATGATGAAGAAAATTTCCCATTTGGAGTAACACTGCTGCTTTTCTGGGGATAATGGATACACTGGGATGGATTTGTCATAATATACAAATTTGCAGCTAAAAAAGGGAGGTGAACAGAGATATGTGTTTAAATATACCCCTCTACTGAGAGATCTGGACTGTTCCTCTCATTTCCTGCTAACCTGCTGTGCTCCCTCCAGCTCCTCTTGCTGCGAGGTTACGCTTTCAACCACTCTGCTGATTTTGAGACGGTTCGCATGATCAAGGAGAAGTTGTGTTACGTGGGGTACAACATTGAACAGGAGCAGAAGCTGGCCCTAGAGACCACAGTTCTAGTTGAATCCTACACGGTGAGTGTCTAGAGACAGCTTTCCTTGTCCTAAACTTCCTAAGTCTAAATTCAGGTAGCATTTAGCTTTGATTCCTTCACAATTTTTCTTGGCAGTAGCTCACCTCTCAGCCTGTAGAATCAGATTAATTGGTTCTGGGAAATCTTCTACGGGCATTTTCTTCTTAGATTTTTCTGTAAGACTTTGTACTCATTTTTGTCATTGTAGACATTTGAAATTTGAATATTATAGTACAGAAATCTGTAGAGAAAGTGGACTTTTTCTAGCATATGAAATTGTTTCAGCTTCATCCATGCAGCAGTGAGACATGACACTGATATCTGGTGTCAGGAAGACCAGATAAACTTGCTCTTAGTGGAAAATTTGTGATCAAAGTTGGAAAAATTTGCAGAAACGCATTACTCTTGCTGTAAGATAATTTTTAAAATTGGTACTAGGAGTTGGCGTTGCAAGGAAATATTTGGTAGGTCAGTATCGATGTTTCTGGTCCCTGATGTCTCAAAGTGAATTGCAGAGTGATTACAGAATTTGTATATTCTTTTAGTACTACTGAACGACTTCTTGCAGTGCTGACAATTATCAACAATTTCCTGTGTTAAAACATTTGGGAGCAATGTAGGTCATTTCCTCTTGGGTTTTTTTTAGTGTTCAAGTGGCTAAAAGTAGTCTTTTCAATGATGTTGTTTCTTCCCTAGCTCCCAGATGGCAGGATTATCAAAGTTGGTGGAGAACGGTTTGAGGCACCGGAGGCTCTCTTCCAGCCCCACTTAATCAATGTCGAAGGGGTTGGTGTGGCTGAATTGCTGTTCAACACCATCCAGGCTGCTGACATTGATACCAGGTAAGGCCAGAACATTTAAAATCCTCGGTGTGGGTGCGGGGGTGATGCAAGAACTGTCTTCAAAGTAACAACTTTTGGTTTAGGCACTAATGTGTGCTCCTGAGGGAGGGTGTATGCTGGGAGTGGGGCTCAGGCTGAGCTTTTGAAGCTTAACAGGTTGTCTGGAAACTATTTCGGTAAGAATGAGCAAAGATAAAATCTTGAAAGCACAATATTTTTTTATTTCTGTTTTCTGGGAAAGCATGAGCAAGTCTGGTGAACTTGTGCAGTCTGCCTTTGTGTAGTGACTGTTTTTTAGATTTGTATTTACTCCCCTGTCTGCACAGATACCTACTGTAGTACAGAGTAAACTATACAACATTACAAAGACTATTTTTTTTGGGTCAGGTCTGAATTCTACAAGCACATTGTGCTGTCTGGAGGGTCCACCATGTACCCCGGGCTGCCTTCACGACTGGAGCGGGAACTGAAACAGCTCTACCTGGAACGAGTTCTGAAAGGAGATGTGGAAAAACTCTCGGTGGGTATCGGGTGGCCGCTGCATGCGGGGGGTGCAGAGGCTTCCCCTGAATCCCCACTAGAGGGAACCAAGTGGTCAGAAATGACAGAGGCTGCGGGTGGCCCTCCGTGCCGCTTGCAAACTCGCTGCCTCTTGTTCCTCACACCGCTGCCTTTGCTTTGTGCATACTTGCAATAAACTTACCTTCTAGACCCTGCTAGTAGCAAGAAATTCCTGAAGTCTTGGGTTGGTTCGAATTTAAAATAGGCTGATAAATGCCAGGACACAAATTGTAATGTTGGTTAAACAAAGCTAAGGAGTTTTTGTCCCTTAAAGTTGTCATTGAGCAAAAAAAATTTTTTTTTTAATCTGTGAAAGTTTTGGTTCATACCACAAGCGAAATACTCAAAAGTGGGAGTTAGAGTTCTCACACGCTTTCAGGTGGAGTAAGTTTCCCTTTTCCATTGGTTACTGTGATAATCAGACAACAGCTACACACGTTACAGAGGTAACAGTGCGTTGTACTGAAAATTCCTTTGAACTTCTCTGGTTCTTAATACAGTGTTCTCTGAAGATCTTCTGTGGAATGACTCAATTGTACAGAATGTTTTACATCTGAGACAGTATTTCAGTCACAGCTTTGTACTCACTTTTGCTCTTGAAGTTAGAGCTTTCACACTGAAGAACTTAAGGGAATATTAATTAGTTAAGATGGTTTAGATTGTGTAAATTGGTATAATTCTAAAATATTTGTGATTTGATGATCGGGTAACTTCTGATAATTTTAGCCATCAAAGATTAGGAATTATTTCACTCTTTACAGTGTTCCTGAAATGCAAAATTGGGTCTTTAACTTTCTGTCGGTATTCTGAATCCTGGGCATTTTGTCAGTATACTGAAAGTACAATTTTTGGGTAAGTGTCAGTAGCTGTGTCTAATTTCCAGTGCAAAGTCATTATTTTACTTCGGTTGCGCAAGCCGGAAGCTCGCACAGAGTGGCCCTGTGCTAACATTTCAGTTTTTTAGTCGCATTTTTCTCACTAGGCAGTTTCCACTTCATTGTTCTGGTGGACAGTCCAATTTTATTTTGCAAGGCTTTGTTTCAAGAATCCTAGTAACAGTTTCTTTTCTTTTCCTCAGAAATTTAAGATCCGAATCGAAGATCCCCCTCGTCGGAAGCACATGGTGTTTCTGGGGGGCGCGGTTCTAGCAGACATCATGAAAGACAAAGACAACTTCTGGATGACCCGACAAGAATACCAAGAAAAGGGAGTGCGTGTGCTGGAGAAGCTTGGTGTGACTGTTCGATAAATCCCAAAGCTTGTTCCCATCACATGTCTAAAGCTTTTTTCTTTCATTGCCAATCTCTGAACTCACTCAGCTACATGCTATGGAAGGGCCTGTCTGTGGCCTTTTGACCCAAACGTCAGGTTTTGTTCTGGTTTCTTGGGGTAGCTTTTGTTAAATGTTTCTTAATGTGGCTAAATTTGACTATTAAATTTGACCACTTCCCTGCAAACAAAACGGAGCAAGAGCAGCCTGTCTACTTCATTGTTCCCTCCCAGCAGGCAATTGGGTAATTCTGGTAGGCTTTTTCTTCTGGGTTTATTGCTGTAGTCCTGCTAGCTTTTGTCTCTAGTTCACAAGGGGTTGTGTGCCTTTTTTAGCATAAGAAAACCTTTAAACAAGAGTTTTTTGCTATTGGATCATTGTGGTGGTTATCTTTGCATCTTTATGCCTCTCTCTACATTAAGTTTGGTTTTTTTCTTTCCTGCAATTAGGAATTTTGATTAAACATTGTTAAAAACTAGTTGAAGTAGCTGGAATGACTTTAACACACTGTTTCGATGTAATGTGGTTTCATATGCACTGCTGCCTAAACTGGCTTCTGAGATGGTTCATCCTTAAAGGTGGTGGTGGGGCCTTCAGACTGTATTTCTCTAAGTGGGAGTGTACAGTTGCCACGAATGAAGAAACACCTGATGTTCTGGCAAGTGTACTTCTGTGGCCTTCGGTGTCTTTTTTCTGGAGAGAGGAGACAGGTTTGAGCTGTGTTTCTTTTTTGTTAAGGGACAGCTGGGGGGTCAGCCTGACCAAAAATGCCTCTTTTTATAACTAAATTTTGGTACCGTGTTGTCTCAGCATAGGAAGCAAGAATGTTAAATTAGCTATTCTGTAATTGTTGAAGAAACTTAGATATGCTGAGACAGGAGCCTCTAAGCTTATTGAAGAGATTTAATACTTTCAGAAATGCTTGTGAAAACTGTAACTATAGATATTAAAACCCCCAGAACTAAGTTTTAAAAAGTCTGATGTTTTAAGTGCTTGTATGTACATCAGAAGCACTTCCATTAAACTTTACAAGTATATTAACCTAGTGCCAAGTAGTTACTGCAAATGAATATTTCGATGACCAATGTTTATTGCAGCAAGCAGATATTTATAAACAACCAGTGGCAGTAGGTTATAAAGAATGACTTATATTTGTTCCAGTTAAGAATAATATTGTAATAGGAGATGTTGGTTGGTAAATAGCCACAATTCATTTTATCCAGTCTTGATTTTTTGATACTTAACATGGGATGGGGAAGGAAGTGAAAACCAGTAATGAAAATGGTGTTTCCAGAAAGTACATTAAAGCTGAGTTGTTCTAAGAAATAGAAGTTGTCACTAGTAATTATCAGCCACCTTCTCTGAGTATAGTTTGCCTGTATGTTTTTCTTACTAGCAGACTGGTAACTATCTTTGCAATAAAATCTGCCTTACATTAAGCATAGCAAGAACTGCTTGCACACAAATGCTAGCTAGACTTAGTTCTTTGCTTTCCATAGAAATATAATATTACTTCTTACTGGTTTTTGAAGCCTACCATAACATTTAAGCATAAGGAAGTCAAGATCTGCTCTTGACTTCCAAATCTTGGAATGTATGAGAGAAGCTTTCATATACTTGCCATTTGCCTACATCTTTACATTAATAATTGACCCCAGGAACATGGAAATATTAAACTCCCTTGGATTCTTAAAATGTGCTTCCTTTCTAAATTGAGCAGACATCTTCCTTTGGCTGAGCGAACCAAGGGGGCAGAAACCATGTCTGCATTTCTTTAATAACAAGACAGTCACTATAGTATTGCTAGTAATGACCATTTAATTATAGGTGGGTGGGGGTTTTTGCAGCTATATTTACTCTTAACTTGAACAATATGAATTTACAGGCATGCCGGTCATGCCTCAGTGCACGCACTTAAGCAGTTACTAGATTTTTGGGGACATGAATGTAAGGGGTACTCTGAATTCCTGTAGTCTTCTAAACATTAAATACACAAGACTTAAAAATGCTGTGGGCTTGCTTTAGAGCTATGATTTCTCATGTGACTGTCTCTGGGCTTTTCAGACAGTGTTGGGAATCATGGAAATAAACCAAAGAATGACTTTAAAACTTTTTTTAAATGACAATCTGTCATGTGGTTTTTCAAATCTAGACCTTGACCTTGCAACCCCTTTTCTAAACCATCTTCTCCCCTGTCCACTGGCTTCAGTGAGGTATGTGCATGTTTGAGTAAAGGTTTTGGAATTTGGCCCCTTCACTAGAGAACTTCACAGCACCATGAGTAATAAATGTCAGTTGATTGTGCAGAATCTTGGGTTTCCATGGAAACCATGTATATATTAAAAAAAGCAACTAGCATTTTAAATTAACTGTGATTATGGATTCAGAGGAACACATTCGTAATCCAAATACTGAATGGGGTGTTCCAGTTGTGCTCAGTGTGGTTCTCCATGTTTGTGTTTGCACACACAAGAGTGTTGTGTGTGTGTTCTCTCAGCTGACAGCTTCAATACTGCTATGAAAGCAATCTGGTTTTAAAGTTCTTTTGAAGACCAAATAACTTGAATTGTATTTGCAAAATGCTTCAGCTCCTATAAAATTAGAATAGAAGATGCCGCATCAGTTGTAAGTTTTTTTGGAACATCCTATTTTTAATGTTAAGCTGCTTCAAACCCTCCCCTCCCCCAGTGTTCTAGGATGTTAACCAATGTAACACAGATGGCTTTTTATACAGTTCTGAATAATGTTAACACACAACACTGGTTGAGACCATGAATGGAAATAAACATCTATTTAAATTGACAGGTCTTTTCAATACAAAAATAAAATCAGATTTTTTTCAAAGTAGATTATGTTTGCTTTGTTTCCTTTGGGAAATTACAGTTCTGTCAGTTTTTCTCTAACTTAACTTCCATCACAAAACCATCATGAGCTGCTTTTGCTGAGGAAATCTGACATGACAAAATAACACATTGTCTATTGATATGTCATTCTCCATCCTTTTGCCAATACTCCATCCTTTTCTTTAAAAAGAAAAAATCCTTATCCTTGGACAGGAATCTTTTTCTAGTTCTACCTCCATGTTGCAAAATGGGAAGAGCCCTCAACTTGTGTTGACCTCAGCATCCTTGGCTAAGCTCAGAAGCCACATAATGATGCCCTGTTTAGGAAAAGTCTCCTTGGCATTGTGACTTCATGTGCTATTTCACCTGCATCCCTTATTTTAACTGATAGAAAAAGTGCATATGGGGTTGACCTGTAGCATTTAGAAGGACTTGAGTGGATTGGTGACTGCATTTATCTGGCTTTCAAATGAGCTCAACCAGCTTCTTCCTCCAGCTCATTGCATGTGCTATGCTGGAGGAATGTTCCCCAGGCATCTTGTTCCTGGTAGGGTAATGGGTTTGCTTTTCTTAGATGGAACCACTATGTGCAGTTTGGCTCTGGATGCATCTGCCTCAGTGGCAGGGTCAAACACTTGTCATCTTAGGGACAGATGCAGATAGACAGGATTTTAGTAGAAAAAAAAATAAAGCCACCCTTAACCCCAAATCTTTGTTTCATCACTGTGCATTCTTGGGAAAAAATAAATACATCTGGCTATACCTCTGCTCAGTGCTAATTCATGGTCCCTGCTCCTCCCTTTTGGCTTGTTTTGCCTCACATGGATTTTGCATGGAAAGGACTAAATACAGCTCAGTTGACATTTGCTAGTCAACTTTTTCAATAGTGAATTCCTCCCTGTGGGCACTTCAGCTATTTTCCACAAACAAGTGTCGTTAGCTGCTTCAATACTGTGAAAGATCTAGTTTCGAGGGGCTTTTTAGTTGTTTGGGGGGGTTTTGTTTGGTTGGTTTGGTGGTTTTTTTGTTTTGTTTTGTTTTGTTTTAGGTTTTTTTTGGGTTGTTTTTTGTTTGTTTGGTTTGGTTTTTTTTAAATCCAAGTATATCTGCTTCTATGTTCTAACTAAGAATGGTATTAGAAAATATTGATTTGGACTTTTTCAGCAAGTATTTCAGCTAAAATTTTGCTTTATTTGAGCCCTGCTGTGTCATGCTTGTTCCTTCCTAATGTGTTGGTTTGTTGTCCTGGTGCTGTAAGTCACTGCCACTTTGCCATTATAGGCTTCAAGAAAAAAACCCTTCCATTCAGAACAGGCTGCTAATTTTGCTTCTTACCTTCACTGCACTACAACATTAAAATAGGTCTTTAATAACATCCTCCATGTAAATTGCTTACCTTTCTGTAACCTGGTGCTGCAGCCCATTTAACCAAATAACAACTGCACAAAACAAGATTTCTGTGCACATCTGCTTATTGCCCAAACAGCTGGAGAAGAGCTTCTTCCCTTCCTTGTGCCTCATGCAGAATTCTGCTGTGGTGCTGCTGGAAAAAGGAGAAGTTCAGGGAGGAGAGGCAGCATGGGGCTTTGTTTCTCAATTGGTTTGTTTGGGTTCTTTCAAATTTTTTTTTCCCTTTGAAAGGGAAACCTTAACATTGAAGATTAGGGAAACAGTTTCTATTCTGGGTCATGAATAAAGCATATTAAGAGTCTTAGCAGGGACTTGGGATGGTACGAAGGGCCATCTTCAGCCACAGAACTCGTGTTCCTTTACATACATTTTTAAAAAAATTATTATTAAAAAAAAAAAATCTCTGTTCCCAAAGCCTAGGAGTAGTAATTAAACTGTAGCTGCAGGAATAATGACAGATATGGGCCCCTTGCCTATACCTTTTAATCTCCACACCCATCTTCCATCTGGTTTTTGTTTGCCCTAAAGCCTAAGTGGTTTCAAGATCCTCCTCTTGCATGCATGTTCTCACCATGTGGCCATTTTAAATCTCTCCAGGTATTTTAACGAATTAATGAATTGCCAGTTGTTGACCTCAATGCAAGTAGATCCTGTAAGTCCTGACTCCCGTCAGGCACTTTTCTTAGCACAGCAGTGCTTCTGGGGGCTACTCCAAATTGAAACCTTTGTGTTGGCCTGTAACTTTCTGTTCTAAACCACTCTGTGTAAGCGTGATTTTGGCTTTCCCTGCCAAAGCAGGAAAAGCAAGGGTGGCATTAAGGACATGAAAAGCGGTATTTCGGGAAGCACCCAACCACATAATCTCCCTGGAATATTTTAAGGTTTTCCTGTTGTAGTGGGTATTGGCACAAATCATGTGGTACAAGTCCAGTAAGAGCAGGTGGGATTTATGTTAGCACCTGTAATAATTGGTAGATTTGTCCCCTCTAAAGTCTTGTAAGAGAGGTATTAGGGCTTCTCATAGAATTATTGGGTAATAACCTGGAACACGAGCCTTTGAAACATGGTCACTGCTGGAATCCACGTAGTGCCATGTGAGAACAAAATGTGGTAATGGTAATTGCTCATTATCTAATTATACAAGAACTTACAGCCCCAGAGGCTGAAAACTAATTAAATGGTTATCCACTCTTAAAATAGCAACAAAAAAATGAGGAAAATTCATTCTTTTGGCTCTTGTTCCATTACTGTCAGCAAAGTCACGTGTTCCTTGAGAAGTGAATGAGGCAGTCCAGGATGGACAAAGTTCTCTGCATCCTGCTGCAGGGATTGAGGCAGGAAGCTTGCTTTCAGGAGAGTAGTCTGCTTAGTCAAAAGTACCTCAACTTTTGAGCTACAACTCAAAATGAAGGATTCATTGACCCAGGTTGTCCAGGAAGGCAGCTGATGCTGGCCTTCAGAGCAGTATGGGTTACCTTTTATGTTTGATTGTGCAGAATTTTAAAGATAAGATACCTGGACCACTTGGTCCCTTGGTGTGGATGTAGTGTGCTAGGGGCAGGCCTCGGTTTTACCCCATATTGAGGCATGTTGCTTCCACCTAGGAAAAGTAGCTGCCTGTCAAAAAAAAAAAAAGTGGTAGCATTTTTCTGTGATTCAAGACCCTGCAGCTTTTGCTTCAGCAGTAGTAGACCTCTGTAAAAACCCTTATCCTGCCAAATCCAACAATGATTAGCACCTTAGACCCTAATTTAACTTTCCAAAAACTACCAGACAGGCCCTACCTCATCTTGAGCCACATGCCTTCCTTTGCAGCCCTCATTCCTGCCTCAGCATTCAATATGCTACTGCTACCCTGTTGAAACACCAAGCCCCTCACTGCTTAAACCAGGGTCCCCCAAATACAAGGGATGTGCCAGCCTTTCCGGGGCCAACACTGCTGACCTGCTGTTCTTGGGGTGTTGGAGCGAGATGAAGGCAGACAGCAGGCATGGCTCAGCAGGACCACACACTTCATCTTCTATGGCAGCGGTGCTCCAGCAAGCAACAGGTGCTGAGCTTCTGTGGGATTTGGAAACACAGCGTTCCCCTGCCTGTCCCGCCTGTGTAACCCAATACTGCGGGCATTCTCAAAACACGGTCTGTAGGCTGTAAAACACATCTGTGTGGTTATGGTGCTCTCTGGTACCTCACAGCTCACACCTGGGACACCGTGGCAGACACAGGTTTAGAGCTGTCGGCTTTGCAGTGAGCTACAAAGCCCAGGTATCTACCCCACCAGAAAAGCCTCCTCTAGCGTAACCACCAAACACAAGAAGCAGAATTTCTGCCCTTTCCAGAGCCTGGGACTAATGATTTTAATCAGAAAAGCATAATTTGGATTAGGAATGAAAGTTCAGTGAGTGAAGCGACACCCAGGCAGTTTCTGGGGAGCAGCTGATGCACTCTTGTCCACATTCTTGCAGTTACAGGGGTGTGTACGTTTTTGGGTTGCCATTGATTGCAGAGCTGTTAGCTGGATGTCTTACATATTCAAACTGGCTTTTTCCCTACTTTCTCAAAAAGCATAATGCAAGTTTCTGCTGTTAAATGAGGGGGGGGTACTTACTCGGGAGGTAGGTTGGTCCCTTGTAAATCAGAATGCTCGCTATTTCTAGAGGTTTTCTTAAGGAGTGGAGTGGGTCAGAAGGAAGTGACTCCTTATTTTTTTAATTACCCATCCCCCTGACATTGTAACACAGTTGTTGCTTTCAAGAATATGCATGGTCTGTTTTCTTCAGACTATTGGCTCATCTGGTAAAATAATTAGCTGTTAGGCAGACAGAGGGAAAGGATCACATCTGCACAAGACAGGAAGACTGGGACAGTAGAAAGGGGAAAAAAAATTCCCTGCTTGAATCACAGCTGCCCACCATGCATAGTAACAGCGCTTGCCAAGAATATTCAAATTGATTTAGGAAGAAAAGCTGAGGAAACTGTTTAACCCCAGCCTGCTTGGATCTGTGACAGTAACTCCATGGGCTGCTCTGCTCCCACTTTGGGCTGAAAGAAAGGTTTTCAAGCTGCCTGTTTCCCCAGCCAGCCTTCCTGTGTCCCCCTTCCTCTTCTGCAACAGAAACACAAAACACAGACTCATTGCTGGGCATGAGGCTGTGAGAAGGTTTCCACACGAAGAAAATAACCAAAGGTGGGAACATTTATTTCATATTGATGGAATTAAGTTGTAATTGGATCATGTGATTAAAACCAAGAGGCAGGCAAGTTATTAGTTACTAATTTGGGGCAGTGGGTACCTTTTTGCTGCATGCTGTATACTCTGAATTAGGCCCCTTCTCAACAGAAGTGGTCAGCATGTGCATCATCTGCAAACAACCTCTTCAAGTGTTTGAAGCCAAAATCACTTGCTCAAGAGTTTCCAAGCACACAAATCCTTTGCAGATCATTTGCAAGCAGTTGAGAGGGTTTTACATAAAAAAATGAGTAGCAATAATTCAGACATGTGAGTCAAACAGCAAATCCCTTTCCCTACTTAAATCAATCTATATCTGTAAGGATATACTCATTTAATGATTAAAAAATGGGGCATTTGGAATATTTCTTCTCAGAACCTGTTATTTCTGGGACTGTCTTTTTCTGCAGGAATCCCAGGCTCACTCCCAGCCCTATCTTTGGGATAAATTCACAAAAAAAGATAAATGTAGAACTGCACAGAATAGTATCCAAATAAAATACAAATGCTACAATGCAGGTGTTTCAATACTTGATTTCAGGTGCTGGTCCCACCTAAGCTGTGGGTGGGCTTTCCTTGCCAGCTGGAACAGCCAACTCCAGCATTAAGCCCCTCCAAATCTCTGCTCAGCTGCAACCTCCCCTATAACAGGAGGCCTTTGGCACATAAGCTTTTTTCCAGTTAAAACACAAGTTCCCTTGGTACCTAAATGTCTGCTGTGAGGTGAATGCAGATCTGTTGAGACCCTGACAGCACTGAGAAGCTATGTGCTGTGTCCATGCCTAAACCACAACCAGCAAAGCATTCTCCATCAAGCTTGCCTGTGGAGGAGTCAGGCTGGAAGATATGTGCACAAGATGTTTTTGGATCAGGTCTCTCACAGAAACAGCTGTGGGAGGAAATGGGCCCAGTAGTCAGACCACATTCACCATTAATATTCATTTATGCACTAGTACTAACACAATCATAGATGACTTCTGAAGGAATGAGCCTAAATATCTCCAGGAAGAGACAGGTCTGTGCTCTGGACAAATGATTTAGAGGCCACTGAAAGGAAACCCAAACCCTCTTCCTCTATTTCGTGAGAAGGGCGTCTCCTGCAAAAAGTTCCTGCGTGTGCATCCTGATGAGGAGGAGACATCTCCTTGTAACACAGGATGAAGCACCTGGCTGGCTTCAAGAGCCACAGCGGTGTCTTCAGCCTCTCTGATTTGCCAGGGTTTGGCAGCTCCTTGCCCGCAGCTGACCAGCTCCTAGGGATCCATTACACACCCTCCCACATGCACCAGCATGGAAGAGGTACCTGAGAGCCCCTGGAACTGGCAGCTCCCCCAGGCTGCAGGAAAGCCACATCCTTGCACAGATTCAGATCTCCAGTTGCTTTGTAGCTCCTGCTGGAGGGAGGTGATCCTCCCCTCCTGCAGCACCAAAGCACTAAGCAGGGATTGGATATAAATGTGTGTTGCAGGAAGGCTCAGATACAGAAGTAAATCAGGCTGTACCTGTACTTAGGTGGATATGCTTGAGGGGACATCTTTAGTTATAAAAGGAGCAAAGAGGAATAAAACAGAAGAGGGACAAGAGATGACCAGGAACAGAGGGAGGGAAGGCAATGAGATGGATACCACTGGCTTACTAATCATAGTTGCACAGTGAAGACCACTGTGACAGACATATGCTGGCCCTTGCTGGTAACCACGCAATCAAGTATAGCTCAAGGATGCACTACAGAGTGCACCTTGTTTGTCATCCCTTGTTTTGTGTGAGGTGACAACAGATGTGTGGCACTTCTCCCAAGGTTTAGAGTACAGCAGATGCACATTCCTGGCCAGACTCCTCCTGAAGTCAATGAAATAAGCCCTGAATGGGATCAGAGAGGCATTGAACAGAGCTCTAGTGGTCCAAGGAAAATTTTCACCTGTTCTAGCATTGCATTTTTAGTTAAAGTACTTGATGCTTCAGTCACTCCCTGTTGGAACCAGCTATGTCACATGGAACACAGTAAAGATGGAAGTTTGGGTTTTCCTCAAGGACACTGCTCCATTTTGAAGGACAAAGGCTAGAAAACTGCTCAAGAGGGAGGAGAAATAGAAACCTTCCTCCTCAAGATTTGGTCAAGTTCCCTGTTCATGCAGAGAAGTTATTAAAGGGTAGGAAGTGTAAACACACTAACACCAGAATACATTTTCTTTCAAACCAAATTCCTCTGTAAATCAATGTGAAGGAGCAAACACACAAGACCAGATCCAAACCCCATGTCATTGCCTCATATAGATAGTTAAGCATCACCTTATGCTGATGGTCCATCTGACTTTCAATATCTGCAAGCACAGAGCAATGCCTGCCAACTTCAAGGGAGACGTTCATGTGCACAACAGGCAGGATGAAGCTTTAAAACCACTGGTAGTTACACTTTTACTGCCAGAAGCAACATTTTAATCTAAGTATTGGCTCCTTACAAAGGCTGTATTCTGAAGTGCTCCAACATCTTTGCTCCATCTGAGTAATTGCAAATGCCTGTCTTTAATCTATTTTCAAGAATTGTTGGGTTTGGATTTTTTTTTTTTTAAGTACAAAAGAAAACGTTTCTGTGTGTATATTCATGGCAACAGAGCTACACAGAGACATAAACTAGTGGAAGGTCCATATGTTGAGAGAATATCATACATAATGAGAACTGCTGCATTTTTGTAAAATGTAATGGGACAGATACGCAGCAGCTGTGGGTTACTCAAGAAGCAGCTAATTTAGCAAGCTGAATTCAAGGATATTTCCCAGATCTCCCAAACAATGAATAGCAGTGTTGTTTAAGATTACCATTATGCCTTACATCCTCCTTTGACTGGAAGCAGGGGGAGGAAGCCTCTATCTGTGCTTCTGGGGCAGAAGTACATGATTAGTGCCTAGCTATCATACAAAGTCCCAGGGGAGCAAGGGGGTCTGGACTTGAAGGAAGGAAGGAAATTGTGTAGGATAAACAAAAAAGAGCCTCAGGAAAGCAGTTGAGATGGGCAAGACTTCGTGAAAAATAGAAAAGAGAAATTAAAAAGGAAATATTGAAGGGACTGACTTGAGTTATAACTTATATTGAACTTTAAAACAAACACACTCCCTTCTGAAACAGCATTAGAAATTTAGCAGGTTTGTATTCTTATATATTTAGGTTTGCTCTAAGGCAAGGTATGACTCATTTCAAATATACAAATAGAAGTTTTAAGGCTTGATTGCCCTTAGATTTCACTTTTCCAGGGATTTTACCTACCCCCCCCCCAAAAAAAAGGAAGATACAGACAACCTGGATGGAGTGACAGCTCCATTTCACTGTTCACTGAGAGGAGACAGGGCTGGTATGTTCTGTTCTCCTAAGGTGGCCAGTTTGCCAGCAGCTCAGGTACCCTGCAGCAACCCCAGAGAGTCACAAAGAGGCCCACAGCACAGCCCACTAGACCGAGCTGCCCTCAATTCCCACTGCAGCTGGAGCCAAGTGCCTCATATTGAAGAGGGAGACACACCAGTGGACCCAGCCCAGGTTCTACTTATTCACGTATTAAAACAGGTTATACACACTGCTTAAAAATAAAAAAAAAAAAAAGAAAACAAAGAAAAAAGGGAGGAAAAATTAAAAATGGGGCTACTTCAAACTCTGGCTCCCTACAAGATCTTTATTTTTGTGAGGAAGGTCTCTGCAGTGACAGTGTCAATGGCAGTTTGCAACCGCCCTTCTTTAGCTGGGAGACAGAGAGGGAGGATAGGAACTCGCTAATCTGGAATAATTTGTGGGAGGATTTACACATGTAAACAAAAGTGACCAGGCTTTCACCAAAGTAAGAGATTACCTGAGTGAATAGACTTTCTAAAGGATTTTCAAATATAGTAACTTGGTAGTAGTAAACTCCAAAGGACATTGTTGCATTAAGATATATTGCATTTATCTGTTTCCTAGATCTGATATTAGAATTTCCTCTTGCTGTACTATTGAGATAACCAAAACCTCTGCCTCTCTATAAAAGGAAAATGCTTGATTTCCAAAGAAATGGAATGAGCTTACCAACAGAAGGACGAAGAAAATCCACTTCTCCTGGCCAAGCTCATCTTCTGCTCCACTGGTGGAAATCAGGAGTAAATGCCTAAAGCTCCAAAACTTGATATGAACTCCTGGGAGCAGAGCAGAGCAGAAGCTCGTGCTTAACTGATGGAGTCGTTCCCACAATCTCAGCTTTAGAAATTCATTATAGCAACAGGCTCAAGTCAAACCTTTTGCTTAGTTACACAGAGAAGGGATTACTCCTGGTGAAATGAATGCTAAAACCACTGAGCGGCTTATGTAATGTAGAATTGGGCTTCCAAAGTGTTTTATGGCAGAGGAGCACATCTGGAGTCAGCCAAAGGCTATCTTGGGCTAAGGACTTTGTTCTTTGCCATACAAGAGCTACATGTGCCAGTCTGGGTGTAATTCTGCTTCCAGAACCACAGCTGAAGTGAGATAACACAGCTGAAAGTTTGGGAACTACCTGAAATAAATACATGTTAAAATAGACATTTTTTTCTTCTTAAAAATTTTTGAACAGACACTTTATATTTAGAGATACACAAACATCACTACTCTCATATCAGAATGCGATTCCCAGAGCAGTTCATTCCTTTGCACAAGGACAAAGCCCAGCCCATCAGCAAGAGGAGCTGGAGTTTATTCAGGAGTCCATAGGAAACAGCTGTTGCTTTCAACTGAGTGTCTCCTTTATTGTTTATTCATGTCTCAGCTCATACTAGCCACTGCGAGCAGGTCAGGACTCTGCACTCCGAAAAGCTCCCCAGAAGCTGATGGAACTCAGCCCAGTGCCAGTAGGATGGAGGAGCTGGGTTTTATATTATTCAATTCCCAGGTGGTGACAGAAAAAAATTCCTGATTTCATTAGCTAATAGCGCAGACAACAGCCAGGCCTTTGCCCTGGATTTTTGCAGAGGGGGGCACACGTTCAGCGAGTTGCATGAAAGAAACCAAATGCAACAAGCCAAAAATGGAGGGTGCCTTTGGATATTTCTCCCCTTCTCTCTGAGTTTGTTGACAATTCCTTTGTACTGCAAAGGATGTTTACTTCCCCTCTCTTCTGTAACGATGTAGTGAGTAGGACTGTGCTTACAAACCTGCAAATGTTTATCTGTAAAGACTGTGCTGTGGTGTAACAGCATGCAGAAGTGGTCCAGAGCCCAAATAGACCAGGGTTATTTTCTACAGAGAAGCAGGGAGTGGTGACCCCAATACATTTGCTGGAAATTTGCTACCAGGCAGGGGGAAAGACGGCAGTAATGAACCCAGTGTGGAGAACAGTAAAATAGAAGGCAAGGCTCCCACGTCCTCCTTCTAACTGCCTTCATTTGTCTCTGTTTCCCAGTCAAAACGTGGGTGTAATTGTTCAGGCATAGCATGAAGCTTTAAAGACTCACAGTGGATACAGCATAGCGGGAGGACAGCATGATGTCAGCAAGAAGTGAGTTATTCTCCTCAGCAGTGAAAGAATTAGTGAGCTAGAAATCCAGGGATGTCAGGACTTTAGTCCAAACCGGAAAGAACATTTCAGCTCACCAGACTGGCAAGAAACAGAGGGACAACCCTACATCTCCCCTTGCAGAAAGGCTTTCCTGAGTCATAAACTATCCAGAGCTGTATCACTCACACCCTTCAAAGCGCTGCAAAATCCAAAGCAGCGTCTCCATGGCGAGAGAAACAAGAGTTTGCCACTTGGAAGGGGAGAGGAGAGGTGAATGCCTGCTTGTGAGCAGACCTCTTTTCATTTAACAGCAGGTGATAGTGTCACTTATTTTCACAAACAGCTATTTAACATAAGGAAGCATCATGAATAGAGAACAGCAGATAAGGCATAAATTATACAGCTAACTCAAGAATATGGCTCCTACTCAACTTTAAAAGGCAGGCCAGATGTCTTCAGATACTGTCGGCTGTGAGTCGGTGTCGCAAAACCCTTTCAAGCTCAGCTAACTCAAGTCACAATGTGCACTTGATTTGCTTGGCTGAACGGGGAACTTCCCGGGCTGTGAGCAGCATCTACGCACAGCTGAAAATACGGTGGAAATGAGTCAGTTCCTTGGAGCTTGCGTGGGAGGCAAAGACAGAACTGTGGGTGGCTTCAAAGTGTTAAACAGCCTTTTAAATTCAGGCCCAGTTTCTCAGAGAAATAAGGAAACAGAGATGTTCACCCAGTCTGGATTTACTTCCAAGTCTTGGGTCAGCCTTGAGAAAATTGCTCTCTGAAAGTAACTGCCACTTCCCAGGCACGCAGATCCACTTGCTCCCAAGCCAGTTCAGGTTCAGATGTAATTCTGTGGAGTTTAACAGCAACCCATTTAGTCCCTCACCCATAGCAAGGCAGCAGCAGACGACCATCCTCTCTTAACATGCCAAGGCAAGGCAGATTCTCACCAGCTCCAGGTCAGGCATTTCTCTGTCCATCTCTGCCCCCTGCATTTCACTCCTTTTGCTTGAGCTGCCTGGGATGATAACTCTTCTAACACAGGCATCTCAGGTATTCAGTCCCTGTGATGACAGAGAGCTACTTCAATCTTCCAGCTCTGTATCGGCAGGGAGTTTCCCCATCCTGCTATCATTCCACCTCTGGTACCAAGAACTTTGGGATGTGGTCCTACCCACAACTGGTTTGCACATATAAGGGAAAGGGGATGCTGTGGGTTAAATTACCTGATGCACTGGAAATTCAGGCCCCATCCAGTTACCTCCTGCCAACTGTTTCCCATTCAGCCTGGTTCTCCTATAGTGCAACTGGAGTCTGGTCAGCTCTAAAGAGGATTTATTGCTTTTACTGGATCAGGCTCACCCTTCCATTTAAGTGGATTAATGTGGGTTAGCTCCACACAGCATTAGCCAAGTCAACAGAAAGTTCCCTACTACTGGCAATGTTGTTGTTTTTTCTCCGTCACGATGAATTTTTAATGGTCTTTTTGTGCAAGAGCAGCTTTGCAAAATCTTAGACTCCCGCTTTCCAACTTAGATGATTTGGCATGTGAAGAATGCAATGAATATTTAAACCTGTAGTTTGGCATAGCCTCCACAGAGCAGCTAGAAAACTAGTCCTGGTCTTTTGGGGACTAGCCAGCAACGATGCAAAACCCCAAGCCTGGAGGGACAGCATGGGGAGCTTGTGAGGTTACATCAATCTTCGGTGCTCAACCAAAATCACTCCAACCCTAATCTAATTCTTTAGATTCTTTTAATTAACCTCAGGATTCATATGGAGGAGCTGTATGCGGGTGGAGCTGTGGGTTATTTGATAGATGACTCAGATCACTCCACTGGTCATATTTTATTCACATGAGAGTACCTGCTGAGGGCTGTTATTTACCACTGGAAGCAAGGTCCCCAACGCAGCAGACAATGTGCTACCATGTGGTAACAATCTCTGCTTGGAAGATCTTACAATCAAACCACATTAGAGAAAAGGGTCAAAAAGGAAGGGACCTTTTGCTCTCCTTGTACACATGGGTGAACTAGGGGCTCGCGCACACATTCAAGCAGCCACCAATTAAGAGTTTACTGTAACCCCTTTATACGCAACTTAGCCCACGGCAAAATCAAGGCAAATCAACTTAGCTTTATTGGCTATAAAAGGGTGCCTGGTTCAGGAGCCACCACCAGAAATCCTCCATCATTCGCTCGAACACACAAGGATAGATGCTGGAATTCAGCCAAGACAATGTGGCTTTCATCTTTTACATGAAAGGGGGCTCCCTTTGACATTTTGAGGCCCACTTTTTTAAGAGCTGTTATGCAAACTTCAGCTCACATGAGCTCAAACAATACGGCGGCGTGTATGACCGAAACTTTCAAGGCAAGCAAAGTTTCCGTGTGCTCTGCAACGATGTACATAGGAACAATCCCATTGGCTGAACAGCTCCAACAGGTATCCGTTTGCAACCACCAGCCATAAAGGATGGGACTGGAAATCAATTTCTGATCTCAGTGTCCCCACGGTTTCAGTAGAGATACTGGCCTGGAAAGATGCACGTTTCTTCAGAAGTCGCTGTTGCTCTCTGTCTCTGTGTGGCCTTCTGGAAATCCCAGATCTAAATATTGGCAGTTCTGTGCTATTTAACTTGTGAAGCCATCCTGTAGCCAGTGGCCTTCTTCACACATGATTATATTTAGAAGGCTCCATAGGCTGGTACGTCATTATCTCAGCGTGTTAATTGATTAAGTCTGGCCTACATACAGTCAGCAGGACTATTCCCTTTTGGGTTGTTATTATTAGCAAGACCCAGACATTCTAAGCCTTTTGGAGCACAGGAATCTTTCTCATCAAGCAAGCAGAAGCCCACGGAAATCTCTCGGAATCACTGGCTTTCCAGCTACAATAATTTAGCTTCATAGATGGAAAAATACTCATATTAGTGCACAAGAAAGTGGTAAAAAAAGTGAAAGCAGACTTCAATCTGACAACAACAAAAAAAATCATCCACCTACAGTCCTTCAAAGATGCAGCCAACACCCACAGCTGAATTAACAAATTGTGAAGCAGACCCTTTAGCAGCTAGAGTCAGACTGAAAAAACCCAGGGCATTACTTGACACATTTCTTTGCTCTGATTGGGAAAACATGTCACTTCCCTCCTAGATATCACTGGTATATGTTAAAACAAGTATTCCACAAGCGATGAAATAAACAAGGCTTGGTTTCTAAAGGATGTGTCTGAGCACAACTGGCTGTTTATGTGAGAGGTATAGCGTGAAAGCAAAGCTGCTCTCGTGGGGTGGCTGTTTAGTGCCCAGCAGGGCATGACTGCCAGCTGAGTTTATCCACAGGTAAAGCACTCGTAACAAGGGTTTTCCCACACTGTTTGCCCAGTATCTAATCAGGGATGAGCTCGGCAAGAGTACTAAGAGCTCTCTGTTTTATCCAACTGCCTATTTTTATGAAGCCTGTAGGAAATTAACGTCTGTGAGACCTCAGTTTGGTTTTCCCTGGACATGTGGCTCAAGAAGCATCACTGGAGCAGGACAAGCAGAAGATTAATGATGCAAATACAAATCTGTAAGAAACCGAGCCAAAGATGAATTTGTGTGTGTCTTTTTACTCCAAGCTGTAATTAAATTCAATGAGGCGCAGAGCCTTAGGACCCACATCTTAGAAAACCCTGTACCTACTATTTTGAGTGATCTGTGGCCTGGTTTCCGGAGATGCTGCTCATCTGTACTTCATGTTGAAGCAATTAAAATTCACTAAACAACCAAATCAGAAGTCTCACATTAGGATCCAAACATCAACCAGTGAGTTTCTGCAGCAGAACCACCAAGTTTCTACTATTTGGCTCAACTGCTCAGCTGGTCAGGCCTCTTATTAAGCAAAGCAGGTCTTTGTGTTGTTTGTGACTAAGACTAAATAAATGACCCTTAAATGGATTGTGATGGCAACTTAGGCTGCAGAATTTTCCTGTATTTCATTATAGGTTTTGGGAAAATGCATAGACCTTTGCACAAAGAAATAAAACACACAGAGGCATTCTGGTATTGTTCCGTGCATTAGCCAGGCTCCTATTAAAATAGCTGCCAATAATCAGTGTCCTAACCCTGTATTTTGGGGGTAATTATACTGTACTAAAGTCAGTGGGAAGTTTGCCATTGACCTCAGCGGGGCCAGTGTTTTACACCTACCAAGCTTATGGGTTTCAGAAAAAATTAAGACATTCAACACCTCTCAGAGCAAAGCCCATCGAGCCTAAATACAGACTTTACACCTTCCTGTCAGACACCCCGTTCATCCTAGTTTACATTCACAGCTACAGCACAGCTGCTTTGGAAACTATCTGAGTTCTAGAAAAGACATATTATAAATCCAGCTCAATGTCAGCAATCTGACAAACAAACAAACCAATAAATTGCTGTGTTTTTACTACCTGCCTCATACCCTCAACCTGTTTTGGGTCTTTGATATACAGGAGGCTCCAGAGAAACCGTACAACAATAAGAACACAGCATCATCCCAACAATAAGGAAATTATGGATGTAGGATCTATAAAAGGGGATTAAATCTCTTGCCAGGAGAAGGATTTGGAGGAGGAGACATTGTCATTTGCAAAATAGCTGCCACAAGGCTTCAGATCCTGAACATCATCACATTTCAAGGGTAATCTGTATAAAAGTGTGGCTGGAAAAAAACCTCCAACTGTCACTTCAGCACTAGGAAAAACACCAGAAAAAATGGTAGAAGAGTTGTTATTTTAGAGAAATCAAATATATTTCAAATAAAAATTTGTTAAGGTTAATGAATAAACTCACACCACTGTTACATTCAACTGGATTTTTTTTTAAGAGGCACTTTCCTGTTTGAGGAGATAAATCAATGACAAATTGTCTGATGTTGGGAAGAAATTTCCTCTGCTAGCAGATGATTCCAATACAGAGTTTCTTGTATTCTTTCCCTTTGAAGTATCTGGTACAGGCTGTGGTTAGAGACAGGATATCAGCCTGATGAACTCCAAAGACATTTTCTTGCAGCTCAGAGTTCAGATGGTCACAAACAGCAGTTGTTCTGGTTAGAAAAAAGTATCACACATTTGCTCTAAGTTCAAAAGCTCTCTGCTCAGCACCTGGATTTGCTGTTCTTCATGCCACATCTTTACAACCACTTCCTTCAGGAACTGGCCATAAAACGTGCTCTGATGGCGACAGCTCTTAAAATGTTATGTATGTGAGTGGGTTTGAAAACACAGTCCTTTCAGAGGTGCTTCTTACCCTGCAAGCTGTCAAAAATGAGTGAAAGGTGGCTGAGGGAACCTCTCTACCGATTTGTCACTTTCTAAGTCGAAACTGTTTATTCCTCCTAGCTATATTTCTTTTGTGAAGGTCCAAGTAAATGAAATGTCCTGGTAATTGGGCACAGGAAAAAACAGGTGACAAGCTAAGGTGCTAAGTTTAAAACCAGTGATCCTAGGGTCCCACAAAACCCTTCCTCAGCTGTCACTAGGACACTTGTTACTTTGCAGGAGCAGAAAGTGGCTCCCATTTCAAACAGCCCTTTTAAGACAGAACTGGGGAGCTGGTGCACTGCGTAGTATAAGAAATCCCTTTTTATGGATGTAGACTATCATTGTACCTAGTGTCCCTGAGGATGATGGGGGAAGGAGAACGATGGAATATCCTCAGTTAGAAAGGACCCACAAGGATCATCAAAGTCCAACTCCTGGCCCTGCACAGGATACCCCAACAATCACACCCTGTGCCTGAGAGTGTTATCCAAATGCTTCCTGAACTGTAAGTCTTGGTGCTGTGACCACTTCCCTGAGGAGCCTGTTCCAGTGCCCAACCACCCTCTGGATAAAGACACTTTTCTTAATATCCAACCTAAACCTTCCCTGACACAGTTTAAGGCCATTCCCTCAGGTCCTGTCACTGGTCACCAGAGAGAAGAGATCAGTGTCTGCCCCTCCACTTCCCCTCCACAGGAAGTTGTAACCGCAATGAGGTCTCCCCTCAGTCTCCTCCAGGCTGAACAAGAAGAGCATGGGAAGTTCATCTCAGAGAGCTGCCAGTCAAAGAGGTACTTTGAGTGCCAAACCTTAAGATACTGGCATCCAAACCTTTCAGATCCCAGGAGAGAAATCCTGGCTTCACTGTAGTGCATGGGACTTTCGCCACTGACTTAAGCAGAGTTAGGATTTTACCTCAGGGAACTGGAGAACAGTCTCCAGTTGTCTCCTACCTGGTGCTGGAAGGAGTTCATTTATACAAAGTCTAGGGAAGCACATATGCAGCAAATAGCATTGCAATGGTGATGGCTGCTAGAGTTTTGAAATTAAATGCATGTGGTATTTTTTGCTACCTGTCTGGCACATTGCAGCCCTTCAAATCTCTCTGCAAAGATCTCTCTGCAAAGATAGGGGTAAGTGTGAGGATTGTGCTCACCCTGCAGCTGGCTCCAGGCCTGTGGCATTTCTGGCCACATATGGAAGTACAACTATGTCTGAGCATTGTGGCAGAAACTGTATTTAAACTGTGGAACTGGCACTGTTGCAAAGGCTGCCTTGCTCTGGCCAAACAGCTTGCCACAAACCCCTCCATTTCAGACAGATGAATGAATGCACAGGCTTTCCTGCTTGCCAAAATGCCCATGGTTTCCCCAGAGCCCAGTCAATGGCCCCTGAGAAACAGCGTCACTGACCATCCAGCACGTGACCCTCGAGCCACAGCGAAGCAGAAAACTCCTCTGAGCGGAATATATCTCTCTGCTTCATCCTATTGCTATTTTGCTTGCTATTTGGAAGCCTTCTAATTTCTGTGGCTGGCTCAACCACTTGATAAGATTCTGGGGTTTTGCTCAAGACGAGGATGTTCACTGAGATCTATTCACTAAGTGAACAGAGAAATCCTGCAGCCATCCCCAAGACTTGGGGTCACTGCACAGAAAACCCCATTGATTGTTGCCAAGCCACCAGGGTCAGCCATACAGCTGGAGTTTTACCTGTTTATTTAGTTATTTAAAGGGTGGCTATCACTTAGGCTTTTAGATCACGTTGGTAATTTCGGATTTCTGTTCCAAAAGGATATGCACATACATCTGCATATGTATATATACATTTCCAGTGTGACAGCCTGAGCCATGGTGTTGGTGTAAATGCTCCTCTTGGAGGCACAGACCATCTGCCCTTCCTGGCAGGAATACATGGAAACTGCTGGGGGCATTTCAGCTTGAATATCAGGCCCCATACCCATACATTACAGTGACAATGGGAGCTTCCTTTTAGGTAACCCTCAACAGAAAAGAAATAAAAAACAAAGATTGTATTTCTTCTTATGTTTCATGTCTAGGATAAACCATTTACCCCGCATCTGCATTCAGGCCTAACTTCTATTTCCTTTTTTTTTTTAGCTGTTCAGAGTTTTCTGAAACAAATTTATTGGGATTTGAATTTTGCAATGTTCAGACTCCTGAACAAAACCAGCAAAGTACTGCTTCTTTTGGCTGCCCACACCAAAATACTCTCTGCTGTAAGTTGTGGCCAGCACTTTTGCAAAATGTGGTTGAAAGCTATACTTTGTAACCTGGCTTTTATCATGGTTCTCAGGAAGTTGTAAAGAGTAAGCACTTTTAAAGTGAAATCACTTGTGTTCAGTTGTTCTGGAATTGGGCTTTTAAAGTTGGAAATTACTCTCTGGGGTACAAGGATGATAATGCTTCAAATTTTAGAAGTATCTGAGCTTTTAGTTTCTGAATCAGGTCGGAGCTAAATGTAACCTGCGAACTGGAAATCTCAGATTTGAAGATAGGGTACATTTGGAAACATATCAGACTTCATACTTCAAGGGTCTCACTGTATTGACAAGTTCCCTATCCCTGTTCTTCTTTTTTAAGACTGAAATGTCACATCAAGAGCTCTGTCAGTTAATATGATAACACTTGCACAACACTGAAGTGGGGAAATTAAGAGCGTGAAAATCAGCAAAGTGCTTGCTCAAACCAGTAAGCCCGATAGTAGTCCTGTCAGTTGCCTTAAAACAGATGTCAGCCAATTCAGTAGCCCATTGTGACATAACCTCAGAAAAGGCAAAGAAAGGAATGCCAATTCATGTGACATTTTCTATATAATTAATAATAATGAAGTAATCTAGATAAGAATTAAGTTTAAGGCTGTGTATGACTTGGCAATGTCTTATCCATCCCAAAGTATGCATTAATTCTCGCCCCCCCAGGCAACGATACTTACTCCTAACATCAGTGACTCCTTAGGTGATTACATGAATTACATTAAATCTGAAAATCACTTTGTACTTTCCTTGCCACCTCGGAGCATGGGGCTGTGATGGCTCATGCAGAGAGATGGGATGTATTACAGTCCTCACAAACCATTCTCTTTACAACCACCCAGAGCGCTGCCGTGAGATCCCGTCTCACATGACGTTAGGCAGCAGGCTTGGAATCTAACAGAAGCCAAACCAAAGTCTGTCAACTCTTTCTAAATGAATTTACAAGTGGAGAATGAGGGAATGAGATGAATGGCATGGGATGGTTATGCATTACTGCAGGAAAGCAACTAAAAATATTTGTGGGCATCTAAGCATACAACCCCAAAAATACACACATACTTTCCACCATTTAAATATCTTGTCTCTGGGTGTAAGCCAAACATTTTTTTATTTATTTCCATGTATGTAATCAAGATTCTAAGGAATTTAATTGCCTAAATATATCCTGGGAAAGGACAAGGTGTTAGGAGAATGTTCTCACCTAACATCGTGTGCTGAAGAAAGGAAAGCACCTCCTTGTTGCTCTCACAGAAAAAAGCTGCATTTCTTTTATTACAAGAAGACAAGTTCTGTCTGTGATAAGTACTGAGAACACATGCAATGATACCGCTTGTTTCCAGGCATCCTGACAGCTACTTCAAATTTGCATTTTTAAGTGGAATTAGCAGAGAAAGGAGATTTACACACCCCTTGCTGGCAGCTTGGTTTGTGCTCCATGCAGCGAGGCTCCTGATAAAGCCCCAGATTCCCTATTAATCTCCAGGATGGTAGGAGAAATGACCTTTGGATGCAGATGGTGGTGAATTTGTGCTCAGGATACTCCAGGCCAGACTGTGTCACAAAAGCCCCATATGACTTCATGGAAGTCACTCAAACTCTTGGACTTGTTTTCACAATAGGGGTAAGTCTGTTTTGCCTATTTAAATTACAAGCTCTCCACGCAGAGCAAGGAAAACTTCCTACCGAGTGATTAAAGGAGGCCAGGTGAACTCCTCTCAAGCATCCTGCCCCTGAAGGCACCGCTAGGCAGCTGCATTCCTGAGGAATGCTTGTTACCTTGGGTCTTTACAGAAGAACAGAGCTGCAGGGACCCACACTGGTTATCCCTTGCAGTTGCCCTCCACTCACCCTGCCATTCCTGACCTGATGCTGCTTCTATGAGGAGAAGCTTCTTAGCAGCATTTGAAAGGCTTCCTGAGGGAGCAGTCAAGAAAATCCTCTCCTTACCCTCCAACTCTTTAGTTTCACAAGCTACAAGTAGAACAATTCACACAGGTGGAACTGTGTTTGTCTGAACTCAAGGATGCCTCCCCACAGAAAAGCCTAGGTGTGAACTGGGTCGGCATAGCTGCTGCTTAAGCAGGGGAAAGAGACACCTGGAGAGCCACTCTGACTCACAGGCAATGGTAGAAGCACATCTGGTGTCAAGTCCCTGCTAGAAAACGCCAAGCTGCATTTGTCAGACCCTAAAACTCAGCCTGGATGAGAACATTATTCTAAAATGTATTTTGTATTACATTTACTAGTGAACTAGATTTTTCTTTTAAACCATAAAATATGCAACATATGGTCCCATATGGTTGCAAGCTCACAGTATCTGTGTCCTCTCCCATCTCTGTCTCTGTGACTGCATCCTACCAAGAGGACAGTACCTGTCCCAGCCGGACAGCAGGAGTAAATTATGCTGCAGGAAGTTGGTTGATGTTCATAGTGCCTCCTATCTTGATGACACTTCCATATTCCACAGATCCAGTGCCAAAATGTAATGTTTTCTGGTTCAGCTTAGAAAACTCCAGGCAAAGCAACACCTTTGATTCATGGATGAAAGCAAGAGGACATTGCAGGCTGCAAGAAGTATGGTTTAGCCAGGCATTCTGTGGGACAAGCTAAATCCAAATGGCCAGAGAACAGGGTTGGAGTTCCTCTCCATTAGTCAAGAGAGCGTGATGGACTGTGAGCAACACTTTGTGGCTTTGCTGTGGACAGAGCCAAACACCAACACAAACCAAATGATTTTGTGTGCAGTGAGTCCTGAACACAGCACCGGACTCACAGTGAGCATTTCTCATGAGGCCTGCAAGTCTTTTTTAAAAACATGCAACATATACATACCATTAGCTGTACAATAAATATACCCAATTCACACATTTACAATGTAAATCTTTGTTTATGAGCATATCATGTTTCTAGGAACATGTAAACACGAATATAAATTTATAAAAAGTGTGCTCCTTGCTGCCTTACACACTGCTTGAGGCAGCTTTGTTATTCAGCAGCAAAACAAGTAGCAGCACATAAAAAAGGAGCAACAGCTTGGTTATCACTTACCTATGGAAAAATAAACCTGGGCTCTGCAGATGTGGTCAGTGTCAGCCTGGCCAAGCCGTTGGAAATAATGATAAAAATTCAGATATACTCACTGGTTTCCCCCTGGTTTTCCCAGTTGATTGGTGGCAGCCTGGTATCCATTTTAACTGAGTTACTCTCTTTTCATGCTAAACCTCTCCAAACAGGGATGTCAGTGCCAGGCACCTCAGGCATTTCTCCTTCCCAGCAGCTGCAAACCCGCTCCGTGTGCCCTCAACAACTGGGACGGCCCTTGCTGGCCCTTGCTTGGCAGCCACATCTGCGGCCTTTCCCTGCTCCCCCCTTCTCCTTGGAGCCCCGCTGAGATAAAACAAAGTAAAATAACAATAGCCCTGCAGCACCTCTAACTCAGCCCAAAGCTGTGTGCGGGGTGAGGCCTCAGGGGAGAAGAGCAGGGAGAGCAGGACAGAGCCTTGGCTGCTGCCATGGCTGCCAGGGCCCACTGGGGCCCGGTGCCACCGGGCCACGTCCTCCCGCCAAATGTGCCAAACATCTGAAAAACACCTGAAAACCACCTGAAAAAAACTCACCTGTCCTCATCCTCCCTTGCTGTGTCTGGACGAGAATGGCCCATGTCCAAGGCTTAGCAGCCTTTGTCACCCAAAATCGTAAAATAAAGCAATTTTTTTTCCTTAGAAACCCCAGGCTCTGGAGATGTCCCCATTCTGCTTCCCCCTCACTTCCCAGCCACCTCAACAACAATAAACAGCATCATTTTGACAATGAACAGCATCATTTTGATATGATGTATTTATATTTACATGGTACATTTTAAAGCAATAGCTACACTGATCATACATATTAGAAACAATAAAAAAAGAAGTTAAGAACTAAAATGTACATCATACACTTGTATATATATTTTTTTTTACACAGAGGTAAAAAGGCTTATAAAAATCAATACAACAGGGTTTTAACTTTTAGTATATAGATACATAATGATGAGGCTTCAGGCACTTTAATTTGTTAACGTGAGCAATAGCTTGGAAAAAAAAAACAAACAAAAAACCAAAACCTTTCCACAACAGGAAAAAAAATTGGTTAATGTTTTTGTTACCACAGATACAAAAATAAAATCTGAATAATTTCTCTCAAATGATTGATGTCAGTATTGCAAAGCTGACTGGGAGAATGCTACACACTGTTCAGCAGCAGTGTGGAAATTAAGGAGAAATATTTACAAAAACCACCCATTTCTATCCTTGTGCCCTTACACCACTGCCATCACGAACCAAATAACGTACGCAGCAAAATCTACAAGTATTACAAAAAATCCAAGACAAGAGGGAGGGAGGAAGGAAGAGGGAAAGAAAAAAAATAAAAAAGAGGGACTTTTTTTTTATAACTTTTATTTTCAGACATACAGAAAGGCTTGGAGTATGTCTGCTTTACTTAAATAAATAGGGGCACTTCAAGACCGGACAAAAAACTGTAAGATCTTTTTGTAGTGTTGTGCTTTAAAGAGAGAAGATCTTACAGATGTTTGTTTACATGAAACAACTTTTGAGAACAGAAATAAAAGGAAAAGGTTGTTTCATTAATTATTTTTTTACGAGGCTGGCTTGATGTTTACTAGACACCATTGAGAGATTTGTCAACTGCTATTAGGCACAAAATATTTGTATTCCATTCAGCAAACCCAGACACATCACCCAGAGTGTAACACTCCATCCCTTTTCCACTATCATTCATTTTTTTTTCTCCAACTGAAAAAATCCCCAGTAACTGCTATGAATTAAACCTACCCAACTCTATTAGTGTATAATAAGCACATTGCATACTTAATTCACGGTTGACTAAAAAGCTGTGATTAACTCTCAGAGGAACCGTTGGGACATTCCACCAAGAAAGAATGGCAAGCGTTCCTTTTACATTTATTTGGCAAATTAATTCTTAAAAAAAAAATTCCTCTCTTTTAAGACTGATGTCAATGTGCAATAGAGGGAGGGAAAGGACATGCGCCCACTGGCAATTTACTGCAGAAAGAAATTATGGCAGGAACAGCAGTGCCAGCTTTGACAAGCCAATCCCTAGCTGCCTCAAAGTATTCAGATTGTACTATGCTAGTTAGAGCTCACTGCGCTAAATTATTTTTTTTATTTTTTAATAAAAATTATTTGGCTATTCCTTGTAATATATTAGAAAAATACTCTTTTTCCAAGCTAATTACAAGCCTTGTACACAAGACAACATGACATTAAAAAAAATAATTAAAAAAAAATTAAAGTAATATTATCTTGCTGTATGCACCTTATGCATCCACTTGATAAACCTGGGTGGTGAACTGGGGAGGGGGAAAGCCAGGCAGACGCCTCGGTCTGGCTCCTGCAAAGACTCACATGCTCCATCCCACACACAGGCTCACAGCAACGCCGGCTGCGTGCGCGACGCGCTGAGACACGTGGAAGTATCTGGAGGATTGGGACCGCAGGTCACAGACTGGAAGTGGTAGTTAACATCCTGGCTTTGGATTTTTAAATACCTGCTTAGATCGCTAAATGTTGTTACTACAGTGGACGCAAATGTTCTCATGCTCATGTATACAGAAAACAAACACACACAATTTTCCATATAATCCACCACTTAATGCAGCATTTCCCCAGAATTGCCATAATAGTGCTTTTGACATTGCATTGTTAGTAATTCTTTGCATATCAACAATTTTCCTCATCTGGAACCTTAGTGTTTTATTCACAGATCACTATGTTGCTGGCTAATGAAGAAGTTCCCTTTCTTTTTGGGCAGAGCTCTGAAAACACGTTTTTCCAATGTTATTTAGGGAAAAGAGAAAAGCCTAAAATTGAAGTTTCCCTTTCAAGTAGTGGTCTGAAATGATTACAGGTAAGAAGGACTACCAGATTCTCAATGGTTATGTGACCATGGTAACTGAACCTTACTTTCTGTTCACAGAGCTTTACGAACAGAGAAATAATTTAAGATGTTTGCTGAAGGAAATGACGATGGACCCTAGAAGAGAAACTGCAGCTTAGATGGCTATTTTAGCTTTGGAAAACAGAACAAAAAACCCAAAGAAAACCAGTGACAGAAATACTGTGTTGTGGTACAAGTTTGTTACTAGCACACCTTCTATACACACACAATAGCTTGACGGTAAGTTAAAATATCTTCCAAATGAGATGTCATTCACTACACCGCCCCATTTCTAGAAATGCCAAAGCTTGCTAACACGCTGATGGTACCACACAAGCGGAGGCAAGACAGACACAGCCTGGAGATGTTCTACAATCCACCACCATTTAAAGCAGTTCTTCTCTCAAACTCATTTTAAATGAAAAAAAAAATATAAACATGTACAAGACAGTCTGTTTTGATTACAGATTAATAATACAAAAGTCTATGCTGTAGGTTAGTTAGTTAGAACAGTTGATGAGCAAATCAATGCAGTGTGAGCCCCAGACGACCCAATGTAAAGTGATCCAAACTGGTGGTTTCCGGATGCTGTCGGGCACAGTGGCTGCATTAAAGTAAGTGACCTCAGTGCTCCAAAACCAATGTGTTCCTTGAACTACAGGGAAAACCTAACACTTTGAATGCATCTGTAGTCATCCAGCAGCTTTGTGTTTTCCGCCACAGCACCTGCACATGACCCCACAGTGGTAACAAGCCCGAAGCGGCAAGTAACAGCACATACATGGAGCAATGAAAGACAAGGCGATAAGGGCCATCCACCGGAGGCAAAACATTTCATCACTGGTGTCGCACGAGCAAGGATCTGTGTAGTCTCCTTCTGGGTCGGACATACAGTGATAGAGCATAGTGTCTGCGCACCACATACAGCTCACTCGATGGATGCAAGTCTTGACGCGGTCTGGAGCATCCTGGCATTGACCCCGCTTGTTCTCCTCGTGGTTGAACATGTCCCTGCAGTACACGCACCGTGACCTCTCACCATCTTCCTTCCGCCTGGGCTTGAATTTGACAGGTTGAGTCTTTATCACAGCACCCTTGGTATCTTCACCCAGGTCAAAGTCCGAGTTGTCTACGTAAGGGTAAGTGTATTCGTGTTTCGAGGCCTCACTTTTGGCAAAACGTACGTAGGAGTCCATGTCATCAGGATCAAAGTTCTTTCCTCGTGCTGGGGCATGGCGATAATCCTCATATCCAGTCATCCAAATCTTTTCCCGAGGATTGATGCGCACTATCTCCTCATCATCGTCTGGAAAGTTGACGTGCCGGTAGGATCGTGGTACTGACTGTGGAAGTAGGAAGAGGATGAAGAGAGAGAAAAGACAAATAAGCTCATTTTGCTACTGCTAATCACTGTCTCCTTGCTTTGTGAAGAGCCAATATTTAACAAATCTGTCTTTCCTACTTTAGATGCCCTTCATCGTGATCCATCACAGACTTTCAGCCTTTGGCTCAGGAGGGAGTACAACTGTCACAGTCCTACACTGGCCTGTGTGCACGTGGTACAACACAACATGCTAAACCATAGTGTTACCCCTCCTCTCCCCTGCTTTTTTTAGTAACAGGAAGCCATTTAAAGCTAACTGAGAAGGAAACAGCGAGAGCAGAAGGAGGGAGCTGTCTCTCAGGCATGTGGAGGAAAACCAAACACCAGCCTCAGTCTGGCGGACACAGAGGTAGCAACACTGGGAAGAAACCTTACTTGTTCTAGATGGTAGTGGTCAGAGCTGTAATGGTCGTGAAGGTGTCCACGAGTGCAAATTCTTCGATGTTCGCAGGATGCAGGAGAAGCCAGAGTTCGCACAGGCTGTTCCCTTTTCTGAGAGGAGTTGGAGGAGCTATCTGTAGCATTCTGTTTTAAATGGAAAGGGGGGAAAAACATCGTCATACATCCAGCTGTTACCGCACAAGGCATTAAGAGATGTTTTGCCACTCACTGACTTCGCGCACACCTGCAATATTGGCAGCACCTGACCGCTGGAGGCTTCATGAAGTTTCACATAAAATACTTGAAAGAGGCAGATCTGTTGCCAGGCCATAAAAGCTGTCGCCACACACATGGAAAAATAATATGCCATAGCCTGCCTGTGACCTATTCACCAACACCACTTGTACTCCCTTGGCATGTTATTTGTTATCCTGGGCATGGCGGGACGATGAACGTTCACCAGGATCTACCTCTGAAGAGCAAAGTTAAATCCCGGCAAATGACGCAATCCTGTAGGTCCTGTGGGCTCAGAGAGAGCATCTGTGTGCCCAGGCTGTACACCACCAGTCACCCAGGCTACAAAAATACTGGCAATTTTGTTAACCTTTACACATTCTCCAAACACTCAACTGAATTCCAGTTCATCACAGGCTACTTGAATAATCAGCTTTCCTTTAAAAACTTCAGGATTTTTTTTTCTTGTTTTGTCACTTTTTTGCCACTCACAATTAATGTGCAATGAATGTTACTTGTGTTTTCATACATTCTCGGCTGCCTGTGAGCACTTTCTTTAGGTTAATTAGTTACATCATTATGTAACAATGATCACGGAAGGGTGAAATATCACAAAATACGTGTTGTTGCCAATACCTGCTGCTTCTTAACAGTCATATTTCTATTTCTGCAGAAACATACAGTGGGGTAATAATGTCAGCCATCATCTCTCCATAGCCCTTCCTTGGTTAAAACAGTTGCCATACAATATTCAGGATTTTGCCCATTAATTCTATTTGGAGGTTTAGGGCTTTTTCATATTACCATGAATATCAATGGACAGTTGTTAAATGCACAAGCAAACCAAGAGCAGGAAAAAGAGAGCCTCCATGCACAACCAACAGAACAGCTGTAGCACTGCACGTGCCTGAAACGTTGGTGCTTGAAATAAAAGAGATCTCCACCCCACCCCCTCTCAACTAACAAGATGTGCTGCAGCTACAAGTCCATGGAAAAGGCTCCCGATTGCCACCGCAGTCAGCTCAGACAAAACCTCAAGAGCAGAGAAGAATCGTATCAGTAGTAGCAGAAGACTGGTTTTACCTGAAAAACCTCTCCTTGTCAGAATGCACTCTCTAAATACTATTTTCCAGTGAATCGCACTAGACTCATTTCTTGCTCCAAGAATACAAGAACCCTCATTGTGAGTATTTGTTTGTTCTGAAAACAACACTCTGAAAGACTCTGTCCAAAGGTGAGAACACCTTGAAGCATTACAACACAAAAATCGATGTTGGTTCTCTTTAACTCTTATAGCACTTTAAAAGCACCGAAGTCCCAACTTATTTTGTTGAAAGCAAATACACAGTTGTTTGCAGTGTGATGTAAAGCCAAGCTGGGTTATCTGAGAGGTACAACAAGCAGGATGAGTTTTGAATGGCTGACTCCCATGAAGAACAGACTTTTAATACACGCTTGTTTTAGTTGTTTTTTTTTTTTTTAACAAGTACATAGAAGCAGATCAACTCTTAACATAGTTAAGAACATCTCTAAAGTGTAACTGCACCAATATTCAGGCTCTTTTAAAAAAGAGGTTTCATCAGCCCAGTCTTCATAACCTATTAGACAAAGGCATTTCAAATCTGGGGTTTAAACCCTTCAAAGCTAATTCTTGTGCATTTAACTTCAGGTCCTACAATATCTAGCACATTCTGGGGACATTTCAGAAGAAAATGAGCGGTTCCTACAAATGTTTTGTAATAACATTAAGCTTACAATCTGTTTGAAAACCCTGAGTCAGGATTTAGTTACAATAGCCACGTTGGTACTCACACAAGTACCTTTTTTGCAGAGCTGTATGTGGTGCAGACCAAGATGCTGAGCTATGATTTAAGCTTCTCAGCCACACAACACACCCCATGGCCCAGGCAGCCCCAGCCTGCTCTCAAAGTTAAACTTTGACTGACATGAAGCAAAAAGGACGCAGGGCCTTAAAACAGTACCATGGCAGCCAGCAGGACCCTTCACCTGCAGTGGATCCACAGCTGAGCCCTGCTGGGACAAACCTTTTGTGGATACACTCTGAAAACATCATGGGTGTTCATGGTCCAAACAATGCAGCCTGGGGAAATATCCCCGTGGGAGGTCATTGCACATACTGTCCCGCAACTGCCTCCCTGCCCTGGATGAAAATAAAAATCCCACCCAAACTGGATATAACTCCTCGATAATCTCGGCAGGGCAGCTGGGAGCTATAACCAGCCCTCCAAGCACTACGCTATTTGCTGCCTCTCTGGGAAGGCAGCATTTCTACAATGGGCAACTGGAGAAGAGCTTGTAGTGATTTTTATCTTGCCTGATTTGTATATATTGCTTTCCTCCTTCTTCTTCTCTAGACCTGTCAGGGCAACCGAGCCTCTCCTCCGCATGTGTTGACATGGCTACAAAACCTGTTTGCAGCATACCAGAGGCTGCGGCGCTGCTCTCCACTTTCACCTTATTAAAAATTGCTGCATTTCCACATTCAATGTCCTCGGATTAGAGGGGCAATTTGCCAACACAAATACTTACTCTAAGCACCCAGAAAGGGGAAATCAAGCTATCCAAGACTGGGTCTCTGCTCACTTGTCCATAAAGAAGTTCATGCTGACTCCTGGTTGGTGACACTAAAGGCAGTAGCTGGTTGACAAATGCAGTGTCTGCAGTTGCCTTGCTGACCATCTGCTGGGATAAGCACTGGTACTTTCCACCAAGGTCCCTCACTGAAGTTTCAAACTGACATAGGGGAAGAGTGCTCTCAACGCACATGAATGCGCGGTCTGAGGATTGAAGAAAACAAAAGAGGTTGAAAATACCTGCCTCCAAAGCAGAAGGTCACCAATGAACCCCACAGGCTCCTCACCTGTGCTGGTGGGCATACTCATCAATGATGTGAGGAGAGAGATGAACAAGATGATGACACAGTTTCCTGATGAAACTTAAGTTATTTGTTAGAGTCAAAATGAAAGCTGACCCTGAAAACTTGCTTAAGAATCTCATAATGCTGAGACACTTTTAACATGCTGGAGGTTAAAAAACCCACAAACATAATTAACCCTAAAGTGCAACATGACATAAACACCTTGATTTTACACATAGAATGATGCCCTCCGAGCCAGTTATTGCTATTCAGGAAAGAGGTCTTGGGATTAAAATAGGCAGCTCTGTGACAGCGTCCGCTTGGTGGCTCAGCAACAGGTTAAAAAAAACCAGCAGCAACAAAGACAATGGCCAAGGCACTGCATGTATCTGCTGTGCTTCTCCAAGCTGTCTGTGGTGCTGGCTCCCCTCGACCCTGGCCCAGTAAGGGTACTTCCACCATGGCAAGCTCACAGAGCCACGTCTGGGACCACAGAGGACAGGGGATGGCTTCTCTGCAGCAGCTAGCTAAATAGCCTGGGTCTCTCCAGCCTGGGAAAGAGATCATGGAAGGGACCAAGAAAATGAGAAGTCTACAGAATTGTGAGTTCCATAGGAATGTGAGCAGGAAGGGATTATTCTTCTAGTATCCTTCAGAAAGGAAGATCATGAGGCATTCACTGGAACAGGCTCAAATAAGGTTCAGGCAGAAGGAGGTACTTCTGATGGTGCCCATAGCTAAAATGCAGTTCAAGAAGCCAGAGAGAAACCCTCAGAAGAAAGTAAGGGACCAAGGATTAGAGGCATGATGATGCCTCAGGCCTCTGAAAGTGTACTGTTCTCTCAACGCTACTCCACTGGGACTGAACCTGGACTTGGTGACCAGTGAAACCGGTGAGACTCAAAGAAAAGGCACACTTATCTTCAGCCAAGTGCCACTGAGAACAAGTGATGGCAAGACTTTGACAGTGAGAGAAGTGGGGAACAACTTCTGTCCCCCACAAAAAGACTGGGACTTGGCTGGGATTATCTACTATTAGCATAGCAAGGAAAATTTTGGGGAGGGTGGAGACATGAGAGGTTTGCTGCTGTACGTCATCCAAATCCAACACACTCACCTACAGGAATACATCTAGAAAGGACATGGTCTCCAGAGCCAGGCTATTTCACTGATGGAAGATAGGTCCCAAACCACTGAGCCACTGGTTGCTCAGAGAAACACCATCTTCTTCTAAAACCTGTTTAAATCAATCCAGCTTCAGCATTTGGCTTTGAAGGGAAATTACTGAAAACATGCCTGGTAGTCACAAAAGAGAAAAGAACCCAAAAATAAAGTTGTTGGATCAGGGAGTTCGATAAGAAACTCTGTTTCAACATGCCCTCAAACGCTCAATTATGAGACATTTGTGCTGCTCGTACCAGAACCTTCTGACTGCTATAGCGGTCACAAACTCTTGTGGTTTCACTGCTTGGATAACAAAATCATTAATCATGACCATAAGAGTCATTTTATAAAACCTGTGCAACACATTTCCTGTTGCAAAGCAAGCTGGACGTATCTGAGCAAGAACACGTACCGCATGTGTGGTACGGCTGCTTTAAGAAACAACACCAGGCTTCTACAGGCAAATGATGGCACTGTGGTAATTTAAAAAAAAGAAAAACATGTCCTTGTTTCCCCCTCAGACTTTCAGAAGTGACTCATTAAATTAAAAAACCCCAGTCATTAGAAAAGAAGATTATGTTAATCATTCACTGCAGTTTATTTCTCATTGAAATGGATTTGTTACACAAGAAGGCTAATCAGATACCTAAGCAATAGGCACAGATGAGCATCTATGAAAAAAACACGAGAAAAAGAAGCCTTCTCCTGCTTCTGAACTGGACTGATCACCTTGCCTCTAATGGCTTCACAGAACAGGTTCACTCTGTGTGATGCAACGTGCAAGGCTGACTACAAAAAAGAATAAAGATTCCTCTCAGAATTATGAACCATTACAATCTGTGGCAGCTTGTCAGAAATTGGTCGCCAGAGGGAAATTACAGAGTTCTGTCACTTAAAACTTCCAGAAGTGCTCTCTGCCAGCTACAGGATTCGCAAGTTTGCTGTCAAAAATAATTGTGGGTCAAGGAAGACAAGGAGGTTTTTTGCCTCTCTAGAATTTTAATGGTTGCATGAAGCAGGAGGGAACAGATGTATCATGATGTCGAACAATTAGCTTTGCAAGCAATTGTCCTGAAGGCATCAAAAACTCATACCAGCCTGGCCTTTGCAAAGCACAAGGCAAGCTGCTCTCTACTGCTCCACTGCACTTCTCCCATTTCCCACTGCCATGCAAGCCCACACACCACAACATCCAGATCCAAGGGGGCCTCTTGACATGCAGCACTGAAAAGCAAAACTTGATGGGGCTCACGGCCTCATCTTTACAGAAGGCATCCTTCTGCAATAGCCGAAGCTCCTTACAGCAACTCCTGGTTCAGCTGGGGAAGCCTGGACACGTTGAAGAAGAGCCCAGCGCCACCTCGTCTTTTGAGAAGTCATCTCCACCATTCCCAGGTCAAGAAACGCAGCTCTGCATCAACTCATGGCTCGAGGATGACCCTGGAAAAGTGACAGCCACAGAGCTGCATCCTCCTGTGCCATAGCCCGACCACCCCTGGCTGAGACCTCTGCAATGGGCTCCCCACTGACAGCCGGACACCTTGGTGTGCTCTGCCCAGGAGCAATCCCTCGGAAGCCCCGGCACTTCTTCACTTGACCCTTTCCTTTCACTGGAATACAGGGAGGCGCAGCTGTGCTATCAGTACAGAAAGGAAGAACGATAAAGCCAGAGAAACAGCGCAGCAAGCGAGTGATACTGAGCTCTGCGCCCGCCTGGTGCTTATCTACAGAGCTGGTGTTTAGGAACTTCACAAAGAGGAAGTCTGAGAGTTATTTCGGATGCATGGCAAAGAAACTTCCACCTTTCCAAAGAAATTAAGATAAAATATAGTCTCCCAGAACTCCCTCAGCTTAATCTTGCCAGACCAGAACAAGTCCTTCCGTTCTTCTCCAGCCTTTTTTTTTTTTTTAAAGCCTAAAGAGATACAGCACTTTTGAGCTTCAGATAGTGGAACAGCGCAAATCCTAATTTTTGTCTCAAAACACCTTTTTCTACCTATTCAAGAAATTTAGAAAACGGAACAGCTGACATTTTCCATCCACCTCTATGTGTGCCCTGTATACTCAAGACAGCACTCAAAGGGAGCTTAGATCCAAGTACTAAGAAAAAGATTCAGTATGAAAAATCTTTTAAGATTTGAGACTCCTGTCTCCTAAGCACAAGCTTTTAATTTGTCATGGCAAGACAAAGCCATGGAAGAAAATGCTTTTGTCAAATTTCTGTTTGTTTCCTATCACTGAAGACAAGACAGAAATTGCATTGCAGAAAATTGCTTCCACATATTTTTGAAACATTTTGCCACTCTCATCCACTGGGGATGGCTGGAGCTGAACGCAGTTCTACTCTGCTGAAAGTCTGAAGGAAAAGCTTCATGTTACATCACATTCCAGCTCAGTTCAAAGACAAATTGGCTGTACACAACCATTACAATAAGCATGGATTCAGACTTGTCCAATACCAGAACAGGACTAGAATTTCTCAAATGTTTGGACTGTTTCTTAATCATCCCTTAAACAAATGCCAATATAAAGTGCAGAAGCCTAGCTATTTTTTTACTGCTACCTTTTTTTATTTTAAGTTTTTGTGGTTACAGCTTTTAGTGCAAGAAAGATGCTGGTGGCTGTGCTGGCTGAAGTCAGCAAATCTTAAGGAACATTTACAAGAATTCAGTGCACAAGATCTTCTCCATTAAACTCCTGCTACACCCGACTCTGGCATCATCGGGAAGCTCTGCCTGGACCACAGATGTGGCTTAACAGCTCATTTCAAGAAGTGAAAAGAATATATGAGACTCAGATATGATTAAATGACATGACAAACACTCAGATGTGGTAAGGGGGAAACCTCAGGGAGATTTTCCTGTTTCACTGCTTGCCTCATACAATGCATCAGACATGTCTGCAAAAGCAGGCATTTAAAGAGATACAAAGAGAAACTTTGTCAGCAAAAGTCAAAGGAGCACTGAAGTAAGTCAGTACCCCATTTTGCTGGGACTTAGACCTGGACCAGAGGCTCTGAGCAGGTCTATACAACATTTCCTTCCCATGATATCCCTCCCCCTTACTGCACCACTGGGCTAGAGCCCCGCTTCGATGGAAACGAAAGTCTTTGCATCAGCTACTTACAAGCGAAAACCAGAATGTTTTAAGTGGGAAAAATCCCAAACCACAAGCCCAGCTTCTAGGGCTGCTCCCCCAGGCAGCACAGCAATCCCACAGTACAGTGGTGAGAGCAGGGTGGCTCTGTCTACCCACAAGGTGCTTGTGTCCTCATCCATGTGGAGAGCCTCTCCTTACCAGGACTCCCACGCTTCCTTCTTCATTCCTGCAACTCCTCCGTGCTGTGGCCTGATTAGATTTCTCCATGCTGAGACAAGCTACACTGCTTCAACAGGATCTTTTCACTTAAACCTGAGAACCTGTTTAAACTAACCAATTGCTTAAAACCATCTAGGTATAGAGGCTGGCCCTTCCGTTTTGCAGAGGCTCTGTTAATCTGTTTATGCCTTGAAAATGACATCCTGGTGTGGACTACAGCATTGTTTGGATGCTCCAGCATCCAACATTTGTGCTTGTACAGCTCCACAAAGATTAGAAAAGCCTCCTTCCTCTAACAATATTATCCACATTGCCACAGCTGTCCTCTGCTAAGGCCAAGAGAATGGCCACCACGGTCTGAACTGCTGAGAGGAGGTGACGGCTGCTGCTTCTCTCCCCCACCGGTTCCATCACCTGCTCTGTGGGCATGCGTGGGTGCAGGACCACAGGAATGCAGCCCAAAATCATTTTTGTATCAGCTCCTGACCTCAGCTGACCATTCACGCGGTGGCACAGTAGGTACAGAGTGCAGAGGTGGGGGAGGCTGGAAGGGGAGCTCCTAATTTTCAGGTGCTGACAGAGAACTTAGCATATCCAACGCTGCCAAAAAGCATTCCTTTTGCAAGATGGGTAAGGATGCTGGGAAATAAAGGAGGAAAGTTCTTAAGGGGGTGTTAAACACTGGACAGCTGAGCGCAGCTGGGAACAGATGGCTCCACAAAACTCACCACTGAATCTCAGCTCTTCTGTACAGAAACTTTCACGGAGGGGGGAAGGAAATAATATTAAGGGGGGAAGAAAAACAATGAATAATGAAATAATGAAAATTAAATTAGCCAAGCTAAAAGAATTAATGCACCTAAAGAGATGCATCATTAATGTCTTTGCTATGTACACTGCAGCCTCTAAATTCAGCAGTACTCCTCCTATATAATACACCAGGTTACAAACAGAGGGAGAAAAAACTAAGTTAAATGCAAACTTCCCACAGCAGACTGATACGATATTTTAAGAAGTCAGTTAGGGGTCATTTATCCACACAATTATGAGCATAGATGATATTTTAGCTGGAATTTGTCACCAAAATAGAATCCAACAGCTGATGCAAACTTTTAAAATACCCTCTTCATATGCACTGCAAATATGTCAGGCTCTGCTTAAAAATGTAATGGTACTTATTTACTTCTGTCTTTCCTTCTCCTTTTGCAGAAGGAGCCAGAGACATATGAACTGCTACCTATAATCACTTCTGATTTAATTTTCATAAAGTATTTATGAGATACAGGGCAAGCAGATCCTTAACAAAACACATTAGACAGGTAAGGGAAGGAAATAGGCCTGTTTAGAAGCAGTTCTTTATAACGCATTTCTGTACTGGCAGAGGTCCCCTCTGAGCTCCCCAGACTTTTGTATTCTGTTGTTCATCTTCAGTTACTACCAAACATATACCAGGGGCAGAGGGGACACCACCTTGCAATATTTTGTCAGTCAGAAGGTTGTGGGGTTTCTTCACGACTTTTCTTTCTTGCTTGCTTTCTTTTTTCTTTCTAGGGGTGAGAGGAGGGGTCTGTCAACTTGAAGGAAAATCCTGACACCTCATATAAAAGCATGTTTCATTGCTAAACTTTACCAAACTCCTTTTTTTCTTTTCCAAACTCTCTATAAAAAGAAAGCCCAAATAAACAAGCAAACAAAAAAAACCCCAACCCTGACCATTTGAGAGGATCCAAAATTCAAGGACACACTCCAGGCAGCCTCAACCCTCTGTTTGTTTTAGGTTTTTCTTTTCTACCTGTTACACAAGACAACAGATTCAAATCAGATTTGCCAGTGTTTACAGAGCAGGTGGGAATTACAGGCTCCTGCAGGAAGAGAAGAGCAACGCAGTCATTTGCCCCACATGTCCAACCCAGCTCCCTTCCTACCACTACCCAGACTGATGCTCCAGCTCAGCACCAGGAGCCAAATGCTTTTCCCCCTCTAAATAGTGCAGAGAGACCACGGCCGAGCTCTGCCTGCTCGCTGCAGACCTGCATCCCTGCGGTCCCACCGGCACTGCCGGGTTCTGTGCCAGGCAGCCATTCCCTAATCCTTTCTGCTGCAGTACAGGAAGTTGTCAATCATCGCTCTGCCCCCGGCCAAGGCTGCCTCCTTCCAACAGTGTTTACACCCTGTGCTGGATCTGCTCTGCCTGTCACCTTCAAAGGCACTGCCTGGGGCCAGCCAAGACACCCCAAATCCAGCTGTTCCTGATGCCTCCTCCTGCGAGTGCCCTGGGACAAGGTGTTTTGTTCCAACACAGCAGCCAGTGAGAGTGCAGCTTACAAATATAGCTGTCTGCTGAAAGCTACTTCCTCAGGTCGGATATGCAAGTAATGGAAAAGGCCATTTTCTGCCTTTGTCAAATTTTCAAGCTGAAAGAAAGGCCTACACACTTCAAAGGCTGACTGCATAGCCCAGATTAAAGAGGGAATCTAATGGAAAGCTGCAGTTATACCAACTATGTATTTTCAAGGTAAAAGCATACACTTGGCCATAACACATCCCCATCAACATCGCCTCAGCTATCCTGGCATCTCCTTCTTGTCTCAACTGAAGGATGAACTTCACAGTAGAAACATGAAGGAGGAAAATGCCATAAATCCTAAACCAGACACAAGTGCAAGAACCACTTACTTGTACCACCAGCACGGCAGAGGTCTTGCAGAAGGTGATATATCCAGGGCCAGGGGTATGCAATGAATTTCAGGTGGCACGATGAATGTTGGTGGGGTTGCAGAGGTTTTTTGCCTCCCGCTTAACCCATCAGCTGCAGTTTCCCTTGAGCCAGCAGTTCTGCTTTTCCAGCCCTACAGCGAGCTGGCTCCAGGAGCTAAACCGCCGGAAAAGTATTTGCTTTCTTTTATAGCTCTAGTTTTTGGTTCACTTCCCTGGGTTGGCTCAGCACAGGGTCAGCTGTGCTGGGGAAAGGGGGATGGAGGAGCCCCTCTCTGCTCTGCTGAAGGTAAAGATGCATCAGTCAAGTTGCATCCTTCGGCTTTGGTTTCACATAGGTGCTAAAATAACTCCTGCAACCCCAAATCCTGCTCCCCTACATGAACTTTACTCTTGCCATGGCTGTGCTGCAAAAGCAAGGTGGGGGAACTAAGCTGCCTGGAAAATAACTTGCTTTTCACAGGCATCTTGACTCAAATCAGGTCCCCCTTACATAATACCATAGAAATGCCCTGGGAACCATGGCTGAACAAAAGCAAAAGTAAAAAAAAGTGAAAAAAAAAAAAAATCCTTTCCCCCTCTCTTTTACTGTATGTTACGAAAGGGCAATTTACTCTCGGTTGTATTTTGTTTCTGACACATTTGTGCCTTAAATACACAAATGCACTACAGCATTCAGCTCCAGATGAATTAAAAGGGAACACGCTCATAAATAGCTTCACACTTTAACTCATCATATAGCTTAAGTACATTACTACCCAGCCAAATTATTTTTTCAGAAGACAAACATGCAGCTAGTTGATTGCAAGTGTGAAATGGTGCTACAACACACTCTGATCACAAATTCACCAGCCAGAAACTACAGCTAGAGAGGCACCACTCAAGTCACCTTTGTACAACGAATCCCACAGGCAGGTTTGCTGGTGACCCTTTTCATCTTAAAGGGTCATCTACAAGAAAACAAGGCCTTCAGTAATTTGAAGATTACTTAAATTAATGCAAGTCTGGTTATACATAACAAAAATAATAGAGTATAAAATGTAAAGAGCTGGCACACCGAAATATGACACCATATCATCATCCAAGCACAGGGAAAGGGCAAAATGGGTGCTGAAAAGGAGAGAATTAGGAGAGAAGGAGAGAATTAGTAGAGAAGGAAATCTCTTTTGAACTGCTGGGGCAAACTGAACAAAACTGACTGCTTAACTGGTGTACAAATTACAACACAAGTTCTGGCAAGATGCAGCTATAAGGAAACTTCCACCCCAGCAAAAGATCAAATTTCCGTTTCCGGCAGGATATATCCCAATCCCACTGCACAACCAACTGTGTTTGTATTGTAGGAATGGTACAGAGCCAAAAACTACACTACAAAAAATGGTGTTGAGAGGAAGAATTGTGACAAGAGAAATTGCTTACCCTCAGCAAAGTAGCTCAACACATCCCAGTCGTTGCTATAATTAGCTACATAAAAACTAGACAGCAGTGAGCCTTAGAATATCTGATAGCAATACAAATACTTTCTGTTTAATGATTTGTTCTTCTTATTTGCAATTCACTCAGAGTGAAACAGCACCAGAACAACTGAAATTCGGTCCATTTGAGAATTGTGTTAAAATGCCAATTCCTGATCTGCACTAAGAAAAGCACGCTTTACCTACCAGAGAGTGACACAAAAGCAAAAAAACCCCATGATAAATACAATAAAGCAATACATATATCATGCAAGACCCTTACTCCCCCTCCTTTTTTTTAAAGGAAGCACACAAAGCTTCAAATTTACTCCATGAATCTTTCTCCTATCAGCTCCCCCGAGCTCTTCACTTACATCTCATGAATCTGTTATATACACAAGAATAAGCAGATTTTATGTTCTCTGTACCTCCACACCACAGTAATTTTTATATATCCTTCTGTCCAAATGACAGGTTATGAGTAAGAGTAAGCAAGGGCAATATGAAGAACATAGTAACTGCCCTTACATTTTTGAAGGACTTAAGGAAAACAGCAGCTGCCTTTCCAGATGATACCACTGTTTCAGTGACAATAGTATTAAATTATCAGTGAGTACAGCTTGCTTGTATTGGCAGAAAGAGCAAGAAAATAAATGGGTTAATTTCCAGTACCACTTGAAAGAAACAGGAGATCCTGAAAGAAAGAGAGAAATACAACACCAGAAAATAAACCTGACAGCCAGAGAAAAAAATTTCCACTTGACCTTCCCTACTGAAAAATCTCTTTCAGCATTGGTATCCATTCCCATTGAGTGATGTGCATTTGTGTGGGCAAAGTTAACCTGAAGGCAGGAAAAAAAACCCCAAACAGATAAAAAGCAGTTACCCTTAAAACTGCTGGATAGTCAGGACCTTTTCAGTGTTTTAGTGGCATCTCTCCTGCCTTCTGACCCCTGGCACACCTGCATGAAGAATTCCACTGAAAACCTCCTGATACACCCTGGGATTAATGGGGTGAAGAAAAAAATCCCATTAAACCACAGATAACTCAGTAACTTCAGGCTCTGGGACTACGCTGGTAACCAGCCTGCTGGAACAGCTCCAGGCAGCTTTCCTTGTGAGAAGAGGTGTGAAGAGCCAAAGCCCTGTTCAGACACCAACAAGCACTGCTGAGGTGTGGCTGCACCGACTGTTCAGGTGCTGCGCAGGGATGCCCAGAGCACTGCGCACGGCTTGAGAGATCCAGCTGTATCAAAGAACATGACTAAATCTCAGTTTAATTCATTGGTCAAAGCCAGCAATGGCTATTTTTTGTTTGTTTGTTTTTGAGGGAAGAATTTGAGCCTGCTGGTTTTTCTGTGTGTGAATTTCTCTCTTCTTGGCAAGTACTTTTTTTTTTCCCCTTTAAAATCTGAATTAGAATAGCTGTGGTTTACAATGCAAGCCCAAAATCCAGACATCAGAGGATGTGGCTAGCAGTAATGAACCCTTTGGCTGTTCACACAGAGCACAGCTGGCTGCTGGGCAGGAAGAAGAACAGAAGTAAGGCCATCATGTCCTGTCACTGTAACAATCCCCTCATAGCTCTGCTCAGCCTCACAGAGCAGACCAGGTGGATTTGTTCGAGGTGACAACCCCATCATTCCCACAGAGAGCTCTGCACCTCCAAAAGGCATTTTCCCTTTCTGCTACTTGAGGACGGCACTATGGAAAAGGAAATTGCAAGGTCTTGTGGTTCCTCAATATCTGAGCACAACTTCTGACTGAAACACATCTTGCAACTCAGTGTTGTTCTAGTCTCAGCAACATCATTTTCCATAGAGGGCTGGGAGGAGAGATGCTCTAGCATCCCACAGAACTTACGAATATATTCCAAAGTATTTGGACTGGGTTTCTACTGTCTACTTTAAAGAAAAAAAAGGCACAGTTGTTCTTTAAAAGAACCACCTGAATGTGAAATGACAAAGCCAGCAAGAAAAATTAGATTTACTGTTTATCTAACTAACATAAATCTTATAAATTTTAAGAGTGAGGCTGTAACATGCTTGAGGCCCAGACAGGAGATGAAAGCAGACAAAAGGTTTCAAGGAAAGGCAGCAGGGATAAATCTGTTTTTTTAATTAGGAAAGCAGAAGAGATGCAAGGGGGACTATAATGCAAACATCTGCCCCAATATGCACTGTTCTGGTGGAGAAGAGGTAATTGTGTCTGTCTCTGAAATGACTGTCAGCAGCGTCCAAGCCACATAACAAACTTCCTAAACTCAAACATCCCCAAGCACAGGAATCCACGTTCTGACAAGAAAAAGGCACAAGAGGCACAGGATTGCTCCAAACACTTGACTTGGTGATGAAAACACAAGCCTGAAGACTTCTGCTGGAAGTCCAGAAATAAAAGCAGTGGCAGCAGGATCTGTCCATATCACCTTAGTGAAGCAGGAGAATATTTCCTCCATGTTGCATTTGGGGAAGCAAGCTTTTAGCTAGGAGTCAACAAAAGAAGCAATGGATCAAGTGTGTGCACCTTGAAATGCAACTCTGTTGCTCATCCATGCATCTCTAGATCACGCCTGCTCGACCTGCCAAACTCTGCAGGTCTCACATTGAACAAAAACTAGAATTAAAAAAAAAAAAAAAGATTGATTACATAAAATACCTGTGATTTTAACATGTGTACCAAACTCAGTAAGGCTGAGTTTTGCTGTGTTCTCCCTTACATTCCCCTTAAAGCAAAAGGAGACCGCAGTCATTTTTAGAGTCACAAACCAGAACAAACATGGGAGCTGCTGCTCCTTCCTGCCAGTGGGTGTCTTTTCTTTAGCACTAAAGCAGGCACAAGGCTGCAGATTTATCTGAAAAACACATGAGTGGTGTTTCAGCTGAACTGGTCATAAGGTTTCAGAACAAACACCTCTGCTTTTTCAGATGGGATGCTAAAAGAGACCACTTCAGGCACTCTGCAGACTCTGGAAGACATTGACCTTTTTTTCCTTGGAATCAATTCACATTTTTCACTTCATGGTCATGTGGGATTATTATCTGTAATTGAAAGTAGAAGTGTAGATTAGGGAAAGAAATTTTACACAAGAACTCAATTATATGGCAAATTGCATGGCTGAGGAACTACAGAATGCATTCAGCCTGTATTAAACCCTACTTCTGAAATGAATGTTAATTAAAGAAGGCTGAAGATGCAGGCTGGACGGATGAAGGCAAACAGAACAACCTCAGCCCGTTGCAACCACAGTGTTTCCCCCAACGGAGACAGAACGGATGGCCAGTCTTACTCAGATTGCATCTCTTGAGAGGACGATTTATAATGTACAAGACAGAAGAAATTTATTTGCTAACATATGGAAAACATTTATGGGCTCTTCAGAGGATCTGGAACACAAGAAACACAACTATATATTGTTAAAACTCCTAAATGGAAATTTCATTTTAGAAATAAGCATTTTTCAACTCAGGTCTGCGATGTTTAGTTCTATATACTGTTGTTTCCTGCCCTGTCAGGTATGAATTTCAGAACAGGTTGTTTGCTGTAGGTCTAAGCCACAGGAAAAGTATCAGTTGGCAAAATCCTGTTTTTAAAGATATAACCCATGCTTCAGAAAGATGGATAGGGAGCATATGCCATAGGGATGGCACAGGATACTGCTGCCCAAGTTATCATCTCAGCTCTGCAAGTTACAGTCATAGGAGGAGACAATACTACTGACACCAAGTGAGTGCTCCCACAGCCACAGCTGCAGATAATTCAAAACCCAAAAAAAGTCTACCTTCTGATACAAGAAAATCATCCTCCACTAAGCCATGCAAGGTCATAGCCTGCAGGAGAACTCTACCTCTGCGGCAAACCTTCTCTTCCCCATGGAAGTAACCTGCTGGATGCCTGGAAGGGCTGCACGCTGGCTGAGGAATAAACGAAATGGATGATGCACTACTTGCACACACAAAACTACGCACATCCCACGGAGCCACACTGGAGCTAACAGGATCAGGGGCTTTATAAAAGCCCCGTGTCAATCAATAGCCAACAGCCGTATCGGGGTCAGGGCTTGTATGTAATGAGGGGGTTTGTTCTAAAGCTGGGAGCATTACATTGGTGCAAACATCTGTGCACGATGAAGTCGAGGTGGCCGGCCACAAAGCAGCCTCAGAAACGTGAAGTTTTGGACTGCTGTGCTTGAACAGATTGAAACATCTTCAAGAAGAGCAGGACCTCGGGCCAAATATTTGAGGCAGCAGTGCAGCAGCAATGGCTGAGATTTTCAGAGACGGGTAAATGACTGATTAAATGACTCAATCATGCAGATGCTTTTGAAAATTCTGCCGCACGCAGTTAAGTTTATTCATGCATGTGTGGGAGAGGGGGAGGACTGTGAAGATTTTAATAACTACCTTAGGAAATAAAAAAGAACAAATGTACTTTCTCTTTAAAACAGAGAAAAAAACCCAACCAAACCCAAAAAATCCACTGCTGTGGCTGGGTAAGAGTTTACAGAAAGTTGTAGAGAAGTTTTCTGTGGAAGGATGACCAAATGAGCTATGATATACAAGTCAAAAATATGTGCAAAGAAAGAATGGAACAGAAGGGTAAAAATAAAACATTTCACAGCCCTATCAATTTCTTCCAGTTTTAAACTGCTCCCTGCTCCAGTGTGTTATTTCTGGCTTATGCAGTATTCATACTCTACCATAACCTACCAGATAAATAGGAAGTTGAGAGCTTTGAAGAGCTTAAGGACTGTAGGAAAAGGAAAGACTTCATCCCAGAAAAACAAAGAAATACTGGGGAAGAAGATGTCCCCAAAGCCTTATTTTTGGAGTATAACAACACATCCACCCTTGTGCGACATCCTGACAAACAGCATCATGTGAGGTCCCACCACCAGTGAGGTCCCTCTAGCACTCTGGAGATCACAAAACCCTGCAGAGAGCACTGCCAGGCAGGACACAACTAGTTCCCCCAAGTCCCAACAAGATGTCAACGCTGCTGCGGTTTCCCTCCTTGCTAATGCTATTGAGCAGCTTGTTCCTCCTTCTCCATCAGGCATCCTACCCATAAATGTCTGCACAGCAGGGAGTAACCTGTCACCTGCCCAGGATCAAGTAGGTGGGAGAAACCTCCTGCAGTTTTGGCTCTTCACTTTGAATGCAGCAGTTTGAGTGATTTTGATGCAGCTGGAGCACCATTCATCCAACTTTTCCAGCGTAAAACAACACCTACTTAAAGGCGACAAGTTCTTCCTCCTCATAAAAAGCATTCTTCAAGTTTAAAAATCAACACTCAGTCACAATATTGAGCTTGTGGAGAAATTCAGGAGCGCTCCCAGGTCCCTAAACATCAGCCAGTAGGATTTTAACAAAAATAGAGTTTCCTGTTTCCACAGGCCACTCGTCACTGCTTAAACATTGAGTATTCCAATGTGTAACCCAGTGAGAGCTGGCACACACCCATCCAAAGCACATTTCGACAGTCATCCCCTTTCTGATGAGCACAGAAGAGCCACACACACATCAAGAGTCACTGTCCTCCCCCAGCAGAGCACAGCTCATCTGGCGAATTTGGGAACAAAGCAGCACATATCGGTAAAAGGCTCTGGCTCCTCTGGTGCCTCCCCCCAGTCTGTCCCATCCCAGTGCCTATAAATCACTTCTGGCAGGTAGTTGGGAAGCAGCTGCTAATGATAGTTTTGCTGCAGAGTGCAGGAAGTCACCTTTTAACCCTGCCTGCTGTTGTTTGTCTCCCTGAGCGTGACAAGAGGACAGATGCGGACAACATGCCAGCCGTTGGGAAGATCCGGTCAAAACTCAGCAGGGAATCTGATGTGGTTCCATGCTGCTGAAACATCACCCTCAAAATACACCTTTTGGCCTTAGATGCTTCCTGGGACTCACTTTCAAGCAGTTTGATGCTTGTACTGATTTTTCCCTCCTTCACCCTAAAAATCCAGGGAAGTATCCCAAAGACAATTTTGAGTTTGCTGTTCCTGCACTGAGGATATCCCACCTTCCCCCTTCCTGCCGTCTGGGCCCCAGGGGACAAAGGAGGGCACTTGTAACATAACTAATGCACTTATGTATGTGTGCATGGGGCGGTTGAATCAAGGTGACCAAATAACTTTATTAAGAAAAACTATACAATGTGAGCAACTTGTTTCCAGCCCATAGAACAGTCCTAATCAGAGTCACATTTTCACTTGACAAGTTTTTTTTATTTTTAACTTTCCTTTTAAAGTGTGCAAGGTTAGTAGCTTTGTTTCAGCAAAGCTCCAAAATACATTTTAGGCGACACCACAAATTAACTGCCAACAGCTCCCTCTTGTTTAAGCCACTGCTGCTTAGACAGATGCCACACTGCTGTGCTTTCCTCCAGCTGAAGAACACCTGCCTGAACTTTCTATGTTCCATGTACAGGTGAAACACCTTTAAAGTTGGCTTTTGTTTACAGCTGTGATTCAAAACCTTATTTCCTTGAGTATGTACCTGAGTAGCAGTCGCCTTGCTAACTGCCTGAATTTGCAGGAAGCTTCTCAAGGACAGAGAGAAGTATTAGCAGGTGTGTGCACCACTCAGTCTAAGCCAAAAGAAATTCAAGGGCGATTATTTCTTCACTTCTAGCCCCTGACATCAACTGCTCTGACATGCTCTTCATATGGCGATGAGAGGCCAACAAGAGGCCTCACATTCTGGAGAGGATATACTTCCATCAAATAAAACACACCCACTGGCCAAACATGATGGTGGCTGAAGGCCAACTCTGAGGCATAAAAAGAAAAACCCTTTCTAACCTGACCATGTAAACCTGACCATAAAAGAGAAGGACTTTGGGTGACATGTACTTACAGTGAAGACATCATCATCGCCGACCTCGGCCTCGTTGTGAAGGGTGGATGAGGAAGTTGTAGATCCTAGAAAAAACCAAACCCACAGCTTTTTAAACAAATGGCATTTCCAAGAAACTTTTTTTTTTTGAGGCTGTTAAACATTTGGATTGTCACAGGTTTGTGTGTTGTAGACGCGCAAAAGAGTGGCTCAAATTAAGGAAGAACAACCCATCTGCTGGTAGCTGGGTTGGAGAGGTAAAACCTGAAAAAGTGTTTCTTGAAATGCAACTGTGTGGCTGCCAATGCTAATTAACAATGATAAAAATAGAAGTTATCATTTCCAATTACAGAAGACTAATTTCTGAAGAATGGTAAAGCTATGTACTAATCAGTGCTCCAGGCTGATTCTCAGCTGTCAAGAAATCATATTTGAGTTTTTCTTCACTTACTCCCTAAANAGTTTGATTGGGTTTTTCCTTTTAATTTTGGAAGTTGTTATATACTCTAAAGGTCTTCTCTGTTATCACCTGCTTCTCAGAGAATCACCTTGCCCCACGTAAACAAAGTATTTGAAAGGAGCTGATATGTGTAAAACCACAAAAAAGAGAAAAATATTTGGGGTGCAATTTTCATTAGGTACATTAGGAAATCTTCTGGAAAAGTAGGAAGGCATCTCAAAAACCTTTCCTCACCCCGTAGGTGTTCCTGTGGAGCTGCTTGAGGGCCTGGTGAGCACCCACGTCACAGAAGGGCCTCAGGGAAGGTGGCACTTGCCACTGCTGGACTTGACACCAAATTTACACCGTACCTAAAAAGGAGTGACTCCTCTCCCTATACCCAATCAAGATCCCAGACCCCCCTTCTGGCTGGCTTCATCTACCCTAAGGCTGCCAAGCAGGGTGGGTGCAGCAAGAGGATCTGCTGGGGGGAGAACCCTCAAGTCAAAGGTCTATTTTTTTGATGGAAGCCCACTGCTAGACTGAATTATGGCCACATCACATTCCTGACCAACACAGTAGAACGGTTTGTACTGCCTTCATTCTGGAAATTTGTTAAAATAACGTGTTTTATATAATGCTATTGGCACCAGCCTTGGCTGCTCTCAGTTGCATCATCACGAAGATGTGCAGAGCTAAGTGTGAAAGCCCACTTAAAACACTGAGTAATGTGGAAACATTTGTGCCATTTGCTACATTAGCTTTAAATTTAAAGAAAGCTGAAGCTCTATGGAGCTGCACAGGGTTCTTGTACCTGTGCCCCAAACTTCTGATGCTACAGGGAATGAACTATTGGTTAAATATTCACAATAAAGCAGTGATTTAATGAAGTGAAGTTCTGAATGCACATTTAGTTGCGCTTAATATTACCTGCTGAATTTGATCAAGTATGTGAACAAAAAATGAATGATTAATGAAATCCGCTGCCCGATGTTGTGTGTGCATGAGCAAGTTATTGTTCTTCATTCAGAAAGCCTTATTTGGAAGTTAACGAGGAATGCATTCATGAGGATCAGCCTGTACTGTTAATGAGATAAGTATAGATTTGCTGATTTTGAAGTATCTGAGATACAGCAGAACTTGATTTTAAATACCTCCACTGTAAAATGGATCAAGAGCAAAACAGGAGTTGCCGAGTATTGGCATCTCCCTCCAAAATACTATTCAATACAGCTGAGTTACTATTTCCTTGAAACTTTGCACAATCTCATGCCACTTACATAAAATATCACTTTTACGACTCAAAATGCTTCACAGTTTTAACAAGAAGAAGAAAGAAGAAAGTCTACCTGTAACTTCTCAATGCTAATGTCACAGAAAAAAGCAAATGAACTGAGAACATCCTTCCTCTAACTGATGAGGTATTTACCAGCAAGGAGCCCTGGGGGATTAATTCTCTCCCAGTATCTACCATGTTCATGTTAAAGCAAGGACAGGCCATTCATAACATTAAGCTGTCTTATGGAGCTAATGTCTTCAAAAAGATTATACATCTATACATCTATCTGAGTTAGCATCCTCAGAAAATGTACCATCTGTATATAAAAACATCCTGGTCACACTGGAAGAGAAGGCAAAAGGCTTTGGTCTACTAAGTCCCTACATAAAGTAGTATGGTTTAAAAAAAAAATCAAGAAAAAATGCATGAAGAATCAAATTTCATTAAAATAAAGTACAATTGAATTACAGCTGTATGGTGATTGCCTGATTGCAATGAAATGTGAAAAGGAAAAATTTATGACACTTCAAAGCACAGACAATTCAAACACATTTTTTACAGAATTAAAAAAACAACACCCCAAAACACAACAAAGTCTTCAAGAACTACCATTCAACTAAGAGGATGCAGACAAAACTAATTACTGCAAAATAAAACTAAGAACAAACTCAAGTTTTATTCAACTCCAGGCAGGAATTAAACCCTATGGTTTAACAAAGACTCACTAAGATGAGATTTGACTGCAAATGAAGAGCCTGGGCTGTTTGAGTTGCCATCACTAGTGTGAAACACACGCCTATCAAAAAAAGCAGTAACAACAAACTTGATGATAAATAACGGGGAGAAGTCTGGACAGACAGGATTGAAAAACACTTGACTGAAACACCTTATCTCCGCTAAGGGAGGACAAAACTCAATTCTTAAAAGCTGGGGCTTGCTCACTGTAGGATAAGGGCCCCAGCTACACTTGGACACATGCACAAGAGACCTCCAAGCCCAAGAACTGATTTTAAACACACCCCTCTTCCCAGCTCCCTGACTCAAACCCCCGTGCCCACTCTTCCAAGGGTGTAAGTGTCCACCCCACGCTACCTTCAATGAGGTCCTCGATGGCTTTCCTCACTCCTCTGTCGAAGGCTCGAGCGTCAGCGGGGCTTTGAAAAGTGAGCCCAAACTTTCTGTTGTCAACTTTCCAGTGGTGGAAGGTGGGGTTTGCCTTCGTGTACACCAGGTCCTTCTTCACAAAGCACTCCAGCACCACCTGGGAGGGCGTGAGCCCCAAAAGAGGAGCAAAGTCACTTTTCCCACCCCAAGGACACAGCCAGCACCATCTCAGGCTGGACCCAAAAAGCAAGCCAAGTCATGCCTTCCTTGGGGAACATCCTTCCCTACCAAATGATGACTAATAAACACCAGACACTGCAATTGTTCTCGAAACCATTGCACATTCATCTTTCGCTTGTGCTTTGAGTAGGCGCTCGTTCCCTACCTCAGGAGCATGTTTTGGACCCAGCGTGGCACAGGTTAAGCCAGTGGGGGGCTCAGGAGGAAGGAGAACCTTTTCCCTCAATAATTTTGCTCAACAGAAATTTTACCCACCAACAGCAGATTTAGGAGGTGCTGCAACACTCCCCTCACTGTTTTTAAATTGTTCACCCCCAGCCAGACACTCATCTCAAGTTCTGCTGTGCCAAAAATCATCTCTAAAGTGATGCTCAGGGACAACAGGAACGGCTTGTCACGTCTTACTCCACCCCTCAAAACCGTAAGCATGGCTCCCAAATAAAAAAGGCGTCCTAAGCAAAACAGCATTGCAAAAGACAAACCATAACTGAAAGAGCTTTAAAACACCAGTCTTTTTGAAAGCAAGATCATTTCTGACTCAAATAATGCATTTTTTGAGTCTGCGGAGGGAGTGCTGCTTTTCAGCTAGCCCACATCTTCACAGGAGTGCATTTCAGAAGAATCAAATATACAAAAACAACATAACAAACTGTAACATTTCAAGTGGCCCCTGGAAATCAGGAAAAGGCTTTATTAATTTGATTTGTGCAAGGATAGAAGAGAGCTCCTTTTTAGATAAACAGCTACCAGGAGAAACCGAGTGTGTCAATTCATAAGAGACAACTTGTCTTCATATTCTCACTCAGCTTGTTCAAACCTTGAACAGCACGCAGCATAAATAATTCATGGCAGTTTTAAAAGGCTTGCACTGCATTACTCAGTGCAATGTGACTGGCTTCATGGGCTCTTTACACTTCAATTCACTTCTCACTTACCCCCGCACTAGGTCTAAGAAAAAAAAAGAAAAAACCACAGGCCCTCTTCCATTCAAAGGGGATCTTTGCACGTGTATATCAAAAAATTTACCTGCTCCTTCCAGGTGGCATCACACCAGCCTAGGTAGCAAAAGATGGCAATTCTAGATGAGGATGGGTTTGTTTTGTCCAATCTGGTCTTATTTGCACATGCCTGTTCTTTATGTTTTTTTTTAAAAAAAAAACTTGCACAAGAATACAACAGCAACAGATTTCGGATAATTCTTATTATCAGAACAGACAAAAGTTGAATTAGGGTCTATTACCAGTTTGTCTTTCTGTCTTTCACCATGGATTAGAAATCCACTTCTTCCATTGCCCTCCGGGTACGTGACCTTGCAGACGCCAACTCTACTGAGACCGCCTCCTTCTTGCGGCAACCATCCCCCACTGGAGTCATCTCGGGTCATAACCACAGCTTTGACTCGCACAATATAGCTGTCACTGCAATGGCAACAAAACAAAAACAGAACCTTTTGTGAGCATCACAGTCGCATCGCGGTGGTTTTTCTTGAGGGCGGTACTTAGACGGTGCCGCGCTGACCCCAACGGAGAGTTTCTGCCCAGGATGGAAGTCCACCTCCGTCATGGTCGGCCTGGAACACCCAAGCTACCATAGGAAAGAGACCCACCAAACAGCAAGGAATGAACCTGCCAGGTTTCCAGATGTCAACACACAGATCAAACAATCCGTGGTCGCTGACACTCTTTGCCTCACGCTGCTAGGGACAGACACCAAGAGAGTGGAGTGAATCAGGCACCACCCCAAGGCCAACTCCCACATTGGGGCATCAGGTCTCCAAAGTGCTGGAAGAACACACGGAGCTCAAATAACCTATGAACAAAGTGTGTCAGGCTTTCTGTGATCAAATTCGTGAAGTGGGCTTTGGAAGATGACACTCAAATTTCTCCACATCTGGGACAGTTTTATGGGGAAAACCCCACAGTGTGGCTCCAGCTAGTAGCTCAGACAAAACGAGATGGGAATCAGCTCATGTCATCAGGACCATACCATGCCCCTAAAACAGTTTCACCAGCATTTCATGGGGTTTTGAAAGGCAGAGTGTCATAACCTCACAAGAAACTATTATGGACACACCAAAGATCTGAGGATAATCCAGATGCCCACCACAAGAGTTCAGAAGAGACCCCACAGTGGGAGAGTCCAGGCCTCCTCCTGTACCCTTTCCACAAAGGAGTTGCTCCTTCATCTACTGGCGACATCATCAGGGTCAGTCATTTGAAAGCAGAAAAGCCCCTGCAGAACGCAAGCAAAAGCCACACACCTCGCACGGAACATGCAACAGACAGCAAGCTAGAACGGGTTGTCCCCAGCACAGAACTGCTGGGAAATACCCAAATTAGCTTTTCTGTCCTCAGGCTGACGCTGCATCGGTGCCGCCCATCACGTGCTGGACACTGATTAACACAGGGATGCTGAGGACAGCGCTGACGGCCGCGACGCCCTCGCAGGGAGGTCGCCATGGTGTGCTTGGATGGCAGCCACGCACAACCACGGCGCTGTCGGCTGCAGAGCTGCTGAGGCACCCACAGGTGCCCACAAAGCTGCTGCAGGGCACTCAAACCTGGGAACATCAACAGGGGCGAGAAAAAGGGACGTGCAAAGAAAAGTGCCCGGGGACTGTCCATCTCCAGGCCACCAGGTGACCTCAACAGGAGAAGGAAGACCAACTCACGGAGGGCTCCAAGAGGCAGCCTTTCAAAATGACAGGTATCATCCTTCATGGGAAGAAATTCCTCCCTGAGAGAAGTTCTGTATCCAGGTATTTCCCCAGCATCCTGTACAGCAGGACAAGCAGTAGTAGCTTTCCTCCTCCTGCACCAGGTAAAACTGCCTCATTTTCAGACATTATTTTTGCAGCAATTCAAGTGCTAACACTTAAATTCCAAGCTTTCCTTTCTCTAACATGACCAGATTTAATATCTAAGCAAGCAGCCTCACGGATCCTACCCGAAGGCAGTTTGAGGACAAACCAAGGGAAGCAGTGAGCATCTTCTGGGACCAGCTTATCTCTTCTGCAGCTACAGAGATCTCACAAAACACATGCTGCAACTTTCTCTGCACAGACTTTATTTTATGGATATGCCAACTTTCTCACTGGACCTACACAATGACAGCAGTGCACAGATGCTAGAAGTTCATCGCTTGCTGCCCTGACTACTTTGCACTGGCTGATAAAAAGCTTTCAAATCTCATACACGGCCACAGCTGACACAAGGTATTCACAGAACTGAGAAACTAGGTTTTTAAGAATATTTTTGCTTGAGTCCTTAAGGCAGCTTCCTGGTACAGTAAACAGGGCAAGTGTATCTATAAATAGATCCAGTTACCTTTTCATTTTTTTAATGAAAACCCGTTTCTAGATTTTACAGTGGTAACTTTAATCTCCTGACTTCCCGATACTCAGAAATAAGCAAAATACTTCAGCTGATTTCCTACTGTGCAAAAATTCAGCTCTTTCCATCTGAGACAGTTTTTGTTTTCTTCTCTGTATCTTTCCCATATGGTCTATAAGGATTAGCAATTAGCAGATGAAGTTAAAAGAAAGCCAACTATACATTTCTATATCTTTCTACTATTCCCCAAGGATCCTTTCTGGACTTATTTTTAGCTCTCTTCTGAAGTCAGAGTCGCTCAATACGACCTTCCCTCCCATCCTCCCACAAAAGTCATCCACAGAAACTGCTGCTTCTCCTTCCACACTTGAAAATCGCCACTGGCATTACAGCTTCCTGCAGGATTTACCGTTCACTTTTACGGCAGCGGCTGGAGACTTTGGCTGTCCCAAAAGTAATGTTGCCTTCAGTTACTTTGCTGCAGAAATTGTCCACTTAAAAGAAAATTAAGCAAGTAGCAGCTACTCAGTACTTTGTGATTCCTGCCAGTTATTTGCACATTTCCATCATCTGTCAGTGAATTCTCTAGGCTCATAATTACATTTGAGTATTACTGGATACCTATACATCAAATTTAGGTGCCCTGACTATCCCTGCCCATTATAATGACAATCTGGTGGGGCACAGAGCCAGATGGTTTTCCTCTTCTATCCACATCTATCCATGACCTGTGGCCCTTACAAACACATGCCAAGACAACACAATTTAAACTGTGTCCTTCCCATCCTGAACACCGACCTCCTTAAATATATTAAGCCAGAAAATCTAGTTCCCACCCCCCTACCATGGCAAGATGACCTCTGTTCCCCTACTGGACAAGAGCCTTGTCCAGCAGAAGGGTTCACCTTTGGCAGGGCAGGCAGAGCTCTGGCTCCATTAACGTAAGCCCTTGGCATGCTTTCCTGCACGATCAAAAGCCACCAGTCATGGAGAGCTCCGTCCCCGCTCCTGCTCTGCTCCAGCCACAGGCACATGTTTCCCAAAGCGCAGCTGTGCCAAGGGATTTGGAAAAAAGAAAGAAAAGATAGAAGGAAAGGAGGTGGTTAAGGGTTCTCAGGGCTTGACATCTTGGTTTAATCACTGGATTAGGACTCAGAAGCTGCACATTGAATTTTCAAGGCTACACACAGCTTCCTCCAGTCTTCTATGTCTAAATCCTGCCTGCTGTTTCCATCCACAAGCCTAGAATAGGCAATGCTTCTTTCCCTCATGCCAGTGTTGATAAATACTTGGGAGGTACTCAAATATTTCAGTTCCATATAAGGACCTTGCTTCCTTAGTGTAAAAGCTGTTTATTTTCTTTGCTATTTAATTTTACGCGACTGCATCAAGGCTCTGGCTGGTTCCAAGTATTCCAAATCCTGAGGAGCAAAGGAGCGAACGGCAAATCCCATGTGCGTGCCACTGATGAAACGCTGGCGCACTGGAGTAGCAGAACAACCACATTCAAGCCACTCACCTGCATTTTTATCATGGTAACTATGCAATTTGACTTTTTCACAACAAATGGTTAATGAGGTACATGAAAATATTTGGTTCATTACAATTAATGAGATACTGATAGCTAAAAATGAAACAACTAGAGAAAACCCCACAGTAGCCTTAGTTCCCCTTGTTTTATTGGATCCTCAAAACTTTCAAGACTGCTCTAATTGCTGGGTTTATGGCCTACATGCTATGAATTTCATGCAAACTATTCTCAATTATGCTCCTAAATGCTATCTTAACTGTACAGATTTGTCTTCAACAGCCTTAAAAGCTTGGGAAGAAAGTATCTGAAGGCATTACCCAGCTGCATGGCAGCCAGCCAGCATGTTCTAGGGCTGCTCCAGGTTGTCTGCCTGCCCCACCCTGAGTAAGAAAAAAAAAAACCAGAATGAAATTGGGGAGTAAAGGTAGCGCCGAAAAGCACGTGTTGTTTGTACTGGAAGGAAAAGAGAACTCTTTAAAAATTATAGCTCGTGGGTATGCATATATATCTATAAAAATAAAAAAGAGTGTGTGCATGTATAATTACTCTTCTGGAGGACACAGAATTTTCCTAAACAAGAAGTGACTAAATATTACCTCTGTCATCACTGAACCCTGGTTTCAGTATCTATATTTCAACTCACAAAACATTTGTGTGTCTAAGAGACAGGTGACATTTAAGGCTGATAGCAGTTGCTGATAGCTGTCCCCCAGCATGTACGCATGGGGCTGACATCATCCTGTGCTCTCGGACGTGAGCCACATCATCTTCAGCAACACTAGTGGGGGACAAAGCCATGAGTCCCTTGTACGGCTGGTGAGGGCTTATGGCTGCAATTCTGCATCCAGGACTGAACACCAAACAATTCACTCCTTAGTTAAGGCTTTAATTTCACCACTGTCCTCGTAAAAGGAGGGTGAAAGTAGACAACTCACTTCCACCAGCTGCTCTTCTTTTCCACTTTGCTTCCAAAGCAGCAACTGCTAATACCATCCGAGATGTCTAAAATTCCCAAGGGGGAAAAAAGTAGTCCAGCCTACCACATTTACTACCTTTTTTCTGAGTCAAATTTAGCATCTAAAACACCCTCCGTAACTTAGTAATATTCTTCCCGCTAGCCAAGCTACTTGACCAAAATATAAGCCTGAACTTCCACGCTATTGTTGCCACGACGCACTTTGATATTTTCCTCTCTTCCCAACTCTACAGCTTACAAGGCCAGGAGAGATTCAGGTCTCATAAAAAAAGGTAATTGCATATAATGGGTTTCAACATTATGGACTTCTGTCTTTTAATGCATGCATCGACATTCCCAGATCCCAGGTTTAAGGGAAGAACTGGAAGGACAGCAGGAGGCTGCTAATGCAACAGCAGCAGAGGTCAAGCTGTTCAGCTGAATCAGGCACATAAACACAATTTAAACTATTTGGATCCAAACAAATATAACTTTGTCTGATTACTGGGGCATAACCTGTCTCTGGCTGACCTGGATGCATTTCACAGTGCCAGGTATTTTCCCTGCCTCAGCAGCTCCAACAGCTGGAGTTAAAGCCAATTCATTCTGCCCAGGTGATTGCTGCAAGTTATATTGTGAGGATCATCCTGGCAGTTCATCCCACAGCCAGAAAGCAGGGACATTTTGGTAGAAGACATGAAAAGCTGCTGTTTTTGGAGTCCCACTTCCTTGATTGGTTGGTTGGTTCACGAACCTTCTAGCAAGGGTGACATATCTGCAGATTATAACCAGCATTTTCTTCTTCAAATCCTAACTTACCAATTATTACTACTACTACTACTAATATACTTACTAATTTATTTGAAATAAAACTTCTGAATGCATGCACCTACAGTAAATTAAGCTGATATTTCCATACCATTTCGATTTCCAGCAGGTTTGAAACTTTTTCATCAAGTATCACCAAGAAAAAAGACATCTGTCTCTCTGGTCAGATCAAATGTTAGAAAGGAATCTGAAGAAAACCATGGACAACCTCCTAAAAGTTTTCCTTGCCCTCATCTCTGCATCATACCAGGAACAAATAACCACTCTACCTGCAACCCAACTCTTGTATAACCAATTTGCAACCTGTATTTTTCTGTTTTTCAAATCCAATACCACCAGAATAAAAGGGCATCTGGCAAATTTTAGTTTCCACACAGTCCGAGTAAATACAAACAACTCAGTCTCCACATTCCTTCGTTCCTTGCTCCAGAGATGCTGGTTGAGTCTAGAGCAGCCCCAAAAGCAAAATGAAGAGGGGTCAGGTCTCTGCAGCCAGTGCTTAGTAAGCCTGGGTTTGCTTCCAGCGCTGCAGTGCATCCAAAAATCCTCCATAGGAAAAACTAATAGCAGTTTTGTTTGGTTTGTTTTTTTTTTTTCCCAGAAGAAAAAGGACTTCTCAAAAAACCAAGACACCTGCAACAACCCAGCCGCCCGCCTCCACATCTCCTTTAAATGCTGAGGCAGTGAGGAACAAAGGAACTCTTTCACCAAAACGTTTGTTCAACATTTAAGGCTGATTTTATTGAGTTTACAAGAAACAGCTCTATCCTAACTAGCTCAAATGGGATTTCATAATCCCATAATTAGTTCAGATCCTTCCAGGAAGTACACGAAAATTCATTCCTGAAATACATACATACATATATATATATACATATTCAAAAATATACATATTATGTAGTCCTGCATGGACTAAATCCATTTTTTTTGGCCAGCATAACATCCTTTCCTGTGCCAGACTCGCCCAGTGATCCCCACAAAGTGCTGTACACGTGGGCAAAACCTCAAATGAACTGAAAGCAGCTTTTTAGAGAAAAAAGCTGGCTTACAAGCATGCTGATAGGCAAGCAAAGATCCACTGATGCAGCTCAAGCACATGGAATTTAAGGTCTCTCCCCAGAAATTAGCTTATTACACAAACAATATTGAGTTAAAATGAAATTTTAATGGCATTGGGGCAGATTAATATATGACTTGTGTCTGTACTGAAGCATTTATTTAACATTGTTGAAACTGTGTTATAGCTATCAAAAGTCACAGCAAATCTTGTTACAAAAATACCCAAAACAATGTTCGATTTTTTTTTCCCTAAAAGGCAGCCATGATGTCACTGGGACATGCACACTAATGACAAAACTTCTAATGAGCAACCATTCAATGAAATCTCTTCAAAAAGACTTTCCTTCAAATTTGTTGAATGGATCAAATTTGTTGATGGTTGAACTTTGCAATAAATGGTTATAGCTGCACACGGTGGTACGTCTTGAAAAGTTAAAAGGGGCAGCATAATACATCTGACTAATTTGCCCTGCACCTCATGCAGCACAGGCAAGAGTTGCAGCCTCAAGTCCTCCTACTTTCGTGCAAGAGTACAAAATATTAACAGATTACAAGGAAGCTAATTAGCACTATCATTTACAGTAATGAGTAATAAATTGTTGTTGCATGACAGATGGTATTTGTTTTATATCACATGTAAGATAAGCAAAAATCACATAAAAGTTTAGCCAGCCAAACAGGTAGATTCATAAGATCTGCATCCTGAATTGATTTCCCCCCACCTCAAAAAAAAGTCACAACCAAGTTGTACCCTAATTTTTTTCCTAGCATAAACAGACCATAAGCACTCCGTTACTGCTATCCTATGTTGGCTAATGAATAGCAATATCAAGCAAAAAAAACCCCAACTGACAACTATAGAAACTGCGTTCCATAGAAATGATTATGTCTGCAAACATATACAGAGTATTCCTGTAAACTCAAAGTTTACAAAGAAAAGAAAAGAAATCGCTCACCCAAAGGAAGTTGAATTTTCCCCCACTCTCCTCCATTTTGATCAGTGGAGACTACAACTATATTTAACCCTCTGTAAACATCCTCAATGACACGTATGTTACAACTACAAAGAGCAGATAATATTTTGCAAATATTAAAAAAATAAAATAATTCTGTGACTCAATTCCAGCTGGGTCTGTATCAGAGGAGGGGTGAGGGAGTAAGCAGGATGACTGCAGTCTAAATCTAAAGGGTTTTCATCTTTTGCCAGATAAATGAACATAAAAAAGAAAAGAAGACATTTGTCGCTATATCAAAACCAGCATGCACATTGTTTTTGCCTTCAACCTCTCTTTAAATCCCCTACTCCATCAAATGTCCATGGAGGGACATCAAGGGAAGCAGCTTCCCAGGCAGCATGTATTTTTCCTATTGGTATTTAAAGAAAGGGTGAACGTTAAACCATTAGTTCTGAAAAAAAAATGATATGTAACCTTAAATGAAAGGCTGTGTTTCACAGAAGAATACATACATATTCACTGATAAATTATATGCTGATTTAGACAACATTCAGAAGGGCTGTGGGGGCAGATAGGGGAAGGCTCAGGAAGAAAAATCCCAGGAGTAAAAAATATGGAATTATATGCAGCCAGAGCACACTTACCTGCTGGGGGATGCCATTTCCTCTACATTTTAAACCTTTACTGCTCCGTTTGACCACCATTGCCACTGCCAGCCTCCCTGTCTGCACTGGTTACCCCGCGTCCCAGCTGGCTGCTGCTGGGCGGGCAAGCGGCTTCCCCCCATGCGTGATTCAGTCTCCTTGAGGGATGTGCTGCATTGTGCGGGGTGAGTCATCCCAGAGGTATTCTGCACATTACAGCCCCAGCCGGACCATTACTCATTCGCAATATCCTCCCGGCTCGGAAGAGAACATCGACCAAAGATCCTGGTTTCCCCACCCCGGTTATAGGCTGGGAAAAAAATAAAATAATTATGATACAGCTGCCATAAACTCATGATGGGGGTGTTTAGCAGCAGCTGACGGGGCAAACGTGCTGCCAAGAGGCTGCCCCAGCCCAGCAGGCACGTCACCCACGCACCCAGGGCTGCAAACAGGTCCAAAGTTGAACGCAGGTGTCATTTCCTCTGGTAGCCAGTCAGCACTTTATTCCCAAAAGCTGCCAACACAGCGCTGGGACCAAGGGTCCAAACAACTCAAAAGGCTTGAAGGAAGCACTCAGCCTCCAAACGTGTCTGCCTCCATCACAACTTTTAATGGGGTTTTAAATACTTCCAGTGGGCAACGAGTTGGTATCTCGAAGTATCAGCTAGAGATCCTCATATATCCCACCTTTGCTGGCAGCCCACACAACTGAAGTGCCAACAGTGACATCCCTGCACATGAGCTTCATTTCGGACACTTGGTCTCAAACGTTCCCTTGCTGCTCAGAAACCTTCCCAACTGCTGGGACCCGTCGCTCAGCCAGGGCGTCGTGTATGTCCCCACAAGTTCTACAATGATCCTTTAACGCCCTCTCATTAAAGCAAAAATGTTGCTCGAGAAATGCCTCAGCACTGATAACAAGAATAAAAATTGTGACACTGGGGCTCTGAAAGCAGCATCTAAAAATACGTGCCCAGTTTCTGAACTGATCTATGCTGATGATTAGGCATGAGGGGAGAAGAAAGCTGTTTCCAGGCTCAGCTGCTTCTGTCTGCCTTAAATCCAAACGGTTTTAACCGTGACTTGGGACAAAAATCCCTTTTTTGCCCAAGGCGGAGAATGGTGACCGAGGTGATGCTGCCTGCAAGCATCCTTTAGAGGAAAGCTGCGTCCCCACTTTACAGACGCTGACAACCTAAAATCACATGTGCTCCTGAAAACTTCATTCTTGGACCATGGAAGTGTTGAGCTAAGAACCAACGAGGCTTGAACCCAGCTTCAGAGAGCAGACACCAGGCTGCATAGAGGATGCTGGAACATCAGAGAGGGCTGGACTAGATGGCCTGTAAAGGTCCCTTCCCATCCAAAACATTTTGATTCTATGACATTCCAAGTCACCAACATTTGTTCACTGCTTCTCTCCAGCACCCAGCGAGCACGTCTGCAGGTGCAGCTGCAGGCACCTTTTTGCAGCTCGGCTGGATTTTGTCATGACAATGGAATCAAGCTACAGTTCAAAGCCATGATGAAGGCAACAGGCAGCATGCGAAGTTTGTTACAGTGGTATCAACGGACAGCTACATTTACTGAATTTCAATATACAACATAAAAAGATCTTTAATTTAATGGCCAAAGGATAGTCTATGTTGGCAGAAGTGCATTTGCAACTAATGGGTTAACTCATTAGTCACAGCATCATGCTATGCAAGTAATCAAAAATAATAGGTGGGGTTTTATTTAGATTTTAATTGCACATCTCCAGCCCATATCTCATCCTATCCAGATGTGCCAGAGTCTGCCACCTCACTTTTCTCTTCAAGCTCTGCAGCAACATTGCTTTTACCTTCAAATGCTTAATGCAGCATTCATCAGCTCAATCCTCATCTGTCTCCAGCAAGAACTCAGCATACAAGTCCAAAGCAACATCAGCCAGAAAAATTCAAGAAAACTGCTTGGCACTTTTTGCTGCAAGTCCAGTTTCTAAAGCTTTTGTCTCAAGGGATGGGCGAAGATGAAATTAGCCTCACTGTGTAAGACAAAACTATCCTTGAATAAGCTGTGTTGTAATCATGTTTTTGAAACAACATCTTGAGCAGTTACATCTCCCCAAAGCTTTCCTGTTTTCTAGCCTTACTACTGGTCCGCAGACCATCCTGCCACTGGTCCTCCTAAAAACTCAAGGCTCAGCACCCAGAGAGACTTGGGACCATCAAAGGGTTCTTCCAGATGAGCAAAATCAACAAACTTTTCCAGTATGACAAACTACATAGAAAAGCCATCACACTGTATAGGTACCACAATCTCGCAGCTGCTGTGGGGCAGCTCTCAGCCCATCATGGGGCAGGGTTGAGCCACCACCTGGGCAATCTCTGCAAAGCTGCTGGTCTGCCCACGGTCAGGAGCAGGTGATGACAAACACTGCATGTGAAAATGCAAGACAGAAAAAAGCTCTCTGTTACAACTGTTACAGCATGCTCAATCCATAGGGATGGAAATAATGCCCTTGCCTTTTGTCTACTTCCATAAGCTGTTGCATCAGTCACGAAGAACCACCAACTCATTCAGCTGGCTTCCAGCCCTGCTCCCAAGGGTTTTCTCCAAAGGGAAGAAGATACCAAGTCACTGGATCAGCATCAACTGAATCACTCACTGGTTGGGTTCTCACCTTTGCACATGTTCTTTAACCTTAAGGTTAAGCTAACAAACCTCACCTCCAAGACTGGCAATGCTGCTGCCCTTTTAAAAAAAATATTTTAAAAATAATTGTTTTTCCCCTTAAATACTGCCCAGTCTAGTAGATTGCACACCCAACCCTACTAGCTGGGTGCTACAGTGAGATATCCTCCAAAGCTTTCTTGCAATTCCTAGCATGGACTGGTGAGTGGCTGTGCCAACACATGAACATTTCCCCCATTTCCCAGCAAGATTCATGCTGCTACAGGTTTCTGCTATTAGAAATCTAAAGTAAACATTGCAGCTGAAGAGCCAGCAAGGTGGTGGATCTGCCTTTTGCTGCCCGCCAGACAACTGCAAGCATGGTTCAAAGAGCTGAGACAGTGGTTAGAGCAGGAGGAGCCCATTTTCACTGTAGCTGCTGGAGTACTTGTGGTGAGGAGGATGAAATTCAGGCACCTCGTTAAGGGCAGTCGTCAATGAGCTGAACTTCTGCAGCGAAACATTAACAGAGTGCCCGGGACCAAGCCCTGGCAGTTGTGAACCGGGCACAAAGACATCTCAGCACGCAGTTCCAGTGCAGTGTGACGTGTTTGAATATCTGCAGTCCCAGGTCCATTTTGAGAATACTGAAACTCGTTATGCCTCACCCTCTGGGAACACCAGGCAACCTACCTTAGGTGTAGCACTGAAGATTAACCACAGCAATATTGCCTGAACACTGCTTGCTGTGCCTTGTAGGAGGTAAAGAAGGTCACTTTTCACCATTTTTGTTTAAATTAAAAAAAAAACCAAAACAACAAAAGCCCCAAAATAAACAAAAAACCCCCCAACCAATCAAAACCCCCCCTAAACAAACAACAAACCCTAACAAAAGACCTCATAGACACGGTCAGTGTAGTTTTATGCCCAGCACTTGAGAGACATCCATCGCACTTATATGCTGTCCCTGTTGTCCACAAAGCTTTCTTGAATACCAGGTTCATTAAGTTGTGTTATAGGGAAGAGCAGCAAGTATGGCAAAAATAGGAAAAAGCACACAAAAGTAGATCCTTAGCAAGGACTTCAGACATTTCATGATATGCTTTAGGCTGCCAAACATTCCAGGAGCACTGAAATGCTCCTCCCTACACATCATTACCATATTTTCCCTATTTTGAATGTCATTCTCATAGATGAATGGACCTTTGTACATATGTACGACAACAAAAAATGACCCCAGCATAGATGGGTATTTCCAGCCAGGATCTGGGTGGAGGCCATATGGATTTCATTTTCCCGCAAACAGATCAAAGGAAAGCGCCAAGAGCATCTTACTCGACTCCAAATAAACATCCATGACCAGAAAAGAGGTTACACAAATGACATGCACTGAGCTCCTCCATGCTGGAAAAGCCTCATGTGCTTTTCTTCTAATTAAACCCTTCCTCCATGGCTCCTAATTGATACCTGGACAAACAGCTGTAATATACCCCAGGAAATCTAACCCTGTACTTTGCCTGACTTGTGTGACATGGCCTCAGTCATCACAGGGCATGCTGCAAACTTTCACTTTCTTGATAGGAAACTGGTTTAAAAAACAAGCTACTGAAAAACCAAGGCCTTGCTCCTCCCTTTTTTTTTTTTTGCACTTTAATACTTAGCTCAAAGTAGAGGTACTTAAGTGTGAGTCTTTTAACCACTGCATCTCTGCTTTCCCTTTCTTTGGGATAAATTTTTTTTACCATGCGAGTACTCTCAGACTAATTATGTACATCCCAAACCAGATATATAATTCTGTGTCTTCTCCAATTTCTTCCCTCTAGATTTCAAATCATCTTTAGTGCTCTCTGAAGGCTGGCACTATCTTCTGGAAAGCCCCCGCGCCACAACGCAATACTCCATGGTAAAACCACCTGCAGACCAAGAGGCAGATACCAGGACACGATCATCTTTATCCACCTACATTCCTAAAATCACTGAAAACTCCCAAAAAACCATGCTGACCAGCTCCAACTTCATACTCTCAATCTGATGTTGACTGTGCTTCCTGTCAGCCAGCTCCCTGTTTTGCCGGGGACTGACGTGAACTAACCAGCTTAAGTTTTCAGGATCACTCTGCTTCTCCTGTCAGTATTAGTAAAACATTATCCTGCCCTTAAAATGTACCTTGTCCAGCTCTTTTTTTCAGTGCTCTTGGGAACAAGCTGCTACTTTATGGACTTAAAGGAAGATGGCTTATGATTCCACTTTCATTTTTAGTAATGTGGGAATTATTTTATTGCTCATTTATGACAGTGATCCTCACATACTGCCTCCTTCGGAGCACAGAAACAAAACATGGCACGCTTCCCCTCCTGTAAAGGGTACTGCAAGTGTCACCAGGCCCGCTCTGGATCAGGACATCCAGCATTAACTATTTTCATAAGGGCATGCAGTGGTAGGACAAGGGGGAATGGCTTTAAGATGAAAGAAGGCAGGTTTAGGTTAAATATTAAAAATAAATTCTTTATTCAGAGGGTGGTGAGGCACTGGCACAAGTTGCCCAGAGAAGCTGTGGATGCCCCATTCTTGAAGCGTTCAAGGTCAGATTTGAGCAACCTGGTCTAGTGGGAGATGTCCCTGCCCATGGCACCGGCTCTGGAACAAGAGGAGTTTTAAGGTCCCTTCCAATCCAAACCATTCTATGGTTCTATGACTCTATTTCTTAGCTTACTGATTTTATTATTTAAGTCCTATAGCAGGCAGAGATTTCTCACCAATACCTTCAGTTTCCTCTGGCCAACTGTGTGCATCTCCTAACCCCTGCTTTGTTCTCCCTGCAGCCAGCTTTCCTGTTTACATCTCTGCCGTCGCTTCCCTTGCACAGCCGAAGGGCTTTGGAAAAAGGACAAACAAACAAGCATTTCCTCAAGATGCTGGCAGTTGCGTGCCTGTGCCTCTCTCCCTACCACTGTCCTTCGCCTGGTCACAACACTGTCACATGCATTTAATGGCTTGTACTTCCTGTGCTCCGCTTTAACAGGCAGAATCTTTTAAATGCTGAAAGATGCGGTGGTGCCAAGCGCCCGCTGAATGTGTCCCTGGCAAGAGGGATTCTACTTGCACACAGCAGAGAAATCAATCAGGAGAATCATCTTGGGGTCATCCTATTTTCTCATTCTGGCAGGTAAGGATGAGTTGTTCAACATCCTGCATGTTCATGCTCTCACACCAATTCCTTCCAAAAAGGTTCAGCATAGGGACAGCTGGAGTCTCCTGATATATATGAAGGAGATCAAAGACTCCCATGGTCTTTCCTTTTAGCAGCAAAGATGGTGAAGCAGCTTCTCATCCTGTACCCATCGGGTTTTTGGTACACTCACTATTAGCTAGGAGCTGCCATCTCAAATCTTCTGGATTCATTGGGGAATACCACAACACCAGACCAAAAAAACCTGCTAACAGCTTATGCAAGTCTATTAACTTAAATGGCCACGGCACTGTTTAAAAACATCAAAAAATGAACACTGAAGAGAAGCAACATTATCTTCTTGCAGAAGATCTGTCGGAAGAAAGCATCTCCCTTTTATCTTCGGGCAAAGCCCCATCTATTCCATATACTGTCCATTTCCAATAAATTATTAAAGTATCTACAAGGGAGATATCCTGATTTTTTTTTCTAACTTCACACTGTTTTTCCTCTGTCTCAAGCTGTGTAACAACCACTCTAAGCATGTTCAGCAGATGATAATGAAACCGCAAGTGTTTATCTCAATCCAAAACGGCTCCATTTTTTTTTCTTCCCCTTAAACTCAGATTTAACTAGGGTTTTAATTCCAAGGACACAAGGTTGACAGGATGCTTACCCTTTTATGCTCCACCTACAAACTTGCTTTTTTTTCCTTAAGGCAGTTTCATCCAGCTACAAGTCCGACTTCAGGATTTATCTGTCTCTGCCACCATAACCACTAATACTTTGGAGCGAGAGAAATTATAGCAAGGAAGAGCCTTGGTCTGAAGATGGGTCTCTGCTGTATTTGTGCAAAGGTGGGGCGGCTCTATGCACAGCACTCTACTGTGACGTTTTGGCTCCCAGACAAGACGGCAGCAGAAGAGTGACATGTCAAGACTGCCCTTCAAGGCTTTCTTTTCCACTAGAAATTAATATTCAGAGAAAACAGCAATGGCTTTCTGGCCTCCTACGGAAGAGACATATGCACTCACTGCCCAAAAGCAGGATGAGTACACACTTTGCTAAACAGTTTGCATCATGATGAGAAATCACAAGTTCACAAGATGTCTGATAAAAACCCCAAACCCAAACCAAAGAAAACTCCGTCATGGCTCTCTGAGTGTAATAAAGGAGTATTTCCAGCATTAATCTGCAAGGTGGGGCAAGGACCCACAAGCTGCTCCTTCGTCCAGGAATGCCTTTTTATTAATGTTAGCACCATGAGGAGGCTGGTGCCCAACCTGTGCTTCCTCCACCATGGGGACAGCCCTGGGAGGCACCAGGCCAATGCTGAGAAGATGCTGTGGATATCAACACAACCCAGCGCATTCCACCACAGAAACCCAAGGCAGTGCCAGAAGGAGCTTGGAGTTACAGGCCCAGCTCCAGCGGATTCAGAAACAGAGTCAGATGACGACAGCTCCATTCAAAATAGAAAGCTGAGGGGGAAAGTCAGTTACTCATCCAAATCCAGTGCTCTCCTTGGAAATGCATGGATGATGCACACCATCAATTTTGAGAGGGGAGAAATCACATTTCTCCTGTCTTCACCCTGTCCAGATGTGCTTGGGCTGCAATGAGTCCAGGGAGGACTGGGGAGTTAAGTCCCCATCCAACACACACAGACACACACACACACACACACACACACACGTGTGCGTTTTAGGAGGAATGTATTTACACATTTAATGCATGTATTTACAAACTGTGTTGAGATTTAGCTAAAAGTAACAAAAGTTAGTAGTGTAGCAGCTAAAAAGATTGTTTCCATCCCACTATAACAAGGCAATGCAACATCTGGATGTGGAAAACAGGCACTTCCCTGTTGACTAATGGCCAACGCTCACCTTGCTAAAGGATTAGGTGGAAATTTGTGGCTGTCTCAAGAGAAAGCCTAGGATGCAGCAGCATCCCTCTTCTGGAATTCCAGCTAACACTTGGACAGGACTCCTCCAGATGCAGTCATAACCAAGTAAATGAAGTTTAGCTGAAACAGTGCTTCGCCAAAACTAACACAAAGACAGTGACCTCTGGAATTCGGTGCTACCTACACATGTCCTAAAGGATGCCATCAACGAAGTCATAAAAAAGGTACTTTAACCTTTGGCAGTGATTCATCTAGATATTTTTTTCTCGCAAAAAGCCTTATTACTGATGGGAGAGTTTCCTATCATTTGCAGGAAAATTCAGAGGAGAACAAGTAGATACTAATTTGTTAAAAAGACAGATAAACATGTACAGGAAATACTTCTATGAAGGTCCTGATCCTCTGAAGATTAACAATCTACAGTACTGGAGACAAAACCATGACACTGAGGAAACAAGAGAACTATGAAAACAGGAAGAAGTGGAAGTTTATTTTTTTAATGTTATTTTGAGGGAATATTTGTTTTTCTGAAGCTTAAGATACCAGCAAAAGCCTCCATCTGCAGGTCACACTATTCTCTATACAAAAGCAGCTGCAGTGAGTTTCCTCACCCAGGTCCCCAGAGCTGTCAGATGGGGAGGCCATCCTGCACATTACAGATCTGCTGTTTCCCTAACCAACACCATTGTTCAGTTTTCACCTCATCTAAAGCCATTATGAATTGATGCATGGACAATACTCTGTAGCTGACACCAATAAATCAAGTTATTTTGCTGTTGCATTTCCCCCACAGCCACAGGACTAGGCGTTCCCTCCAGATACTTTTACAGATGTGTTTACTATAACAATATTAAGGTAGTACTTGTTGGAAATGAAGGGCTTTGCCACAAACAGAGAAGTTGTTCTGGACTTTCCTGCCTTAAGCTTTTGTTCAAACAAAAATAAAACCACCACCGCTGTGAATGACAAGGATGCAGCTGGGATGTGCTGAGGCCAACCACCACTTCTGCAGCAACCTGGTGGCACAACTATTTTCAGACCAGCACAAGTCACCAAAGCTGAACAGACTCCATCACTTTGTCTGGAGGCACCAAACTTTGCTCGTCTCAGAAACATCTTGTGTTCGCTCATGGCAGCATCACAAGGAGAGCTCAGACTTCTGTTAAATCATACATAACTTATCTTCCTTAAGTGAGTCAGGCTGAGGCACAGTACTGTCCAGGGGTCTTCTGCTGTTAAAGGAGGTGGGGAGAGTCGGAGACAGGGACCCCACATATATTTGTCTTCACTTAGGATCTTTTTGAAGCAACTTCTCCACCTTTATCTTGCAAAAGCCTGCAAGAAATTTAGATAATTCCCATTGCAACCAATGTTATGCATGTACTCAATGCCAACCTAAGAGCAGAATTCAAATCTGCAGAATTCCCAGAGCACAGAAAGCCATCAATGCAGAAAATAAGTTCAACTTGAACTGAAAAAAAGGTTTAAATATCTATGCTCCTAGTATGTCCTCATCACTTCACTCTTCAGTACCATTTATAGTTGAATTATTTTTGTCCACTGAAAGTCATCCCTTTGAACTAGGGCATTCACTGTTTAGGAAATACAATTAAATTTCCATGTTAGTTAGCGGATATTAGTTAATTATCAGGGGGAAAATGATCTACGCTAAGAAAATGCAAGTGCAATACCATCAGCCCTGCTTTCCACTTGGATTTGACCTCTACCACAACTGCAATATTGATGCAGATGTTATTTCTATGGTTATTGCACACAAATACGTAAGCATCTATATACTGGATCAAATACTAAGCAGTTGCTATTTGTCTGACACACACTACACCAAGCCACATGCCTTCTGGTTTTGTATCAAGTAGGACAGTGACTGTCTGTAACAGTATGGTCATCAGTGGGTACCTGCCTTTTGCCAACTCACATTCCCTTTCCACGTGATTACTTACGTGCAAATCCTGCTGCAAATTCAATAGACCAGCTTTTACCTTTGCTACCTTTCAGGTTTGTCTGCCCCACGTGTGCTCATGTACCAGGGTTTCATGGGACCAAATGTTCTACACCACCTTGTAGCTCCTCCTGTTAAGTACTGGTGTTGGTAATTAAACAACTCACATCAGTTACAAGCAGAAATTATAATAATAACAGCAACAACAACAACAGACAGAGCTCATGAGTGCCAGCTTCATGGAAATCCTATCAGAAGCACTGCCGAAGTTTATGCTCTCTGGCTAATTAAGTACTTGAGGTGGTGCTAAGGAGCTGCACCCATTTACAGTGCTTGCCAAAGCTTCCTGCGTTTTCCATCCTGTCACCCAGAAAAGTAATTTCAACTCTGAAATGACACCCAGATATTCACCCCTTCTTCACTCCTTCTTGACACCCAGACTTCACCCCTTCTTTGCTCCACGTGAAGGAATGAGCCACCAAAAAACCCTGTGCAAAGCTTCCACAACAGTACCAAACTTGGACTCCTGCCATTGAGGCAGATCATCAGGAGAGAGTCAATTAGCAAAATATAACAGTGTTTTGCTCCATTGTCTGCCAATACCCAAGAGATACTTTCAGAAGTCATGGACTGGCTCTTCAAGACCTTTTCTTCAAAGCATATAAAAATAGTATGAAGTAACAGCAAAGCACAATAAAATGATGGATGCCTCATCCGGCTTCCGAGCTCTGGCAGCTCTGGTGACAGGACATGGTGTCTAGGACAGTTGTAAGCCAGATGATGCTGAAAGCACTGGACTTTTGTTCTGGGACATCTCACAGCTTCTTTGCTTTGCACAGTCCTGGCTGCATGGGGCATTTTTGCCTTATCTATTAAATCAACCAGTGTTTGAGGTCCATCAGTACTTGGCATGCCAATGACATTAGAAATAAAATCACAACAACAATAATAAAATTCAAGCAGCTTCAAGAATATTCACGGCACTTACAGACTCTGGACTCTCCTGCCAACCAAGGCAGCGATGGGGAAGGCTGAGCTCTGGGGCAAGGGACCCCAGATACCCATCATGCCTACAATGACCAGCTGTTGCCAGTATGGAGGATGGCACAGGCACTATTTCAAAAATCCCACTCCTGGATAGCGCCTGGGACTTCCTCCTGACTCTCTGCCAAGCATGTGGCACTGCAAGCTCCAAGAGGCTCCTCGCTTCCTTTCCTGAAATGCTGCTGTGGAATGGGCACAGACGGCTCTGATGAGCCCAGAGGTGCTCACATTGTCTCCAAACAGCTGGTTTTATTAACTTTAACCTGCATCCATGGGCTGCTGAAGGTGCTACATCCCGTTTAGATTTGTAGAGATAAAATTAAGCTTTTCCTTTGATAGGGAGTAATTTTTGCGCAGTGCCACAAAGCTTGTTCGGGCAAGCTTTCTATTCACTTGGGGCAAGCATGCTCTTCAAGCTTAATTAGATCATATCCTTAGCTAAAAAACTTAATAGTTAATTGAAACTTCACGCCAACCTATGGTCTGCTCTGCATGTCTCTCATGCCTCGTGTAATAGAAGTCCAAGGGTGTGAGAGCAGCGTGGGGTGGGGAGAAAGTTTAATTTTAGCCAAAAGGAAGAACACAGTCAGCACACTGCCAAGCTAAAGAAACAAACAAAAAAACATAAAAATGCACTCTACTACAACCCTGTGCCATGACATGAACTGACTAGTACATGAATGAGCCATAAGGCAGAGGAGCACTGAATGTCAAAAAGTGTTCACAAAACTAGAGGTACAACCATGGACAACACAAGCCAAGAGTGCTGTGCTATGCAATGTGGAGAGACAGCCTGCACAAGCCTTGGAGCTGCCAACAAGGCACTCTTGACAAAACTAAGGCTTATCCTGCAGAGCGGAAGTTACCACATAGAGAAGCAAGTATCTTTTTTTAAGTACAGAAGCGGTTAGTATATTTAACATCTTAATTAGCTCATGAATGACAAAGCCACAGTGCTGCAAAAGAAGTTCCTGTATTTAAAATGTTCCAAAATAAAATTCATATACAGGGACTGCACAAGACCTTGAGGAGAGGTTTAGGCGCTGGACAGTTTTGTCCTAACACAACACCATTTCTGTAAAACACAGCCCAGCTCCCTTCATTGTTTGCTTTGCACTGTGGACTTCCACGCCGCACGTCCCTGCTCTCCAACCACCGCCATCCGTCATGCTTCAGTTGCCTCTCCCTGGCTATTTACTTAGGGCTGGGTACGGCCAGGAATTCCTTCGTGTAACAGAATGTACAAACATGCTTTTATGTGGGGCATTTCAATGCTGGAGAGTGCTCTCAAGGAGTTTCCCTTTTCTGTCCTGAGGAGCTGGCTTTACTCAAGTTCAGGGAGCAGCAGAAGTTTCTTGCTGACAGAAGTCACATGCAGAAGTAGAGGAAAGGGGGTCAACATTTATTCCATCCACCTAAGGAAACGAGAGCTTAAAGAAGTGCAGAATCCACAATATAAGATATGATAAGGCTTAACAGGTAAGAAAATAGCCAGGTGCTCTGTATCTGGTAAGGAATGCGCCCCTCAATGATAAGCTAAGGAAGACTCTCACCATCTAACACTGGAAGACCTCATCTGCAGACACAAAGGAGATTCACTTCTACGGATCTAAGAAAAATAGTCACCTTGTGCCCTCCATAGCAAAGGGTGACCCAACTGGCCCAAATTCACATCACGGCAGTTAATAAAACCATGAACTGCAATTAATCAGTACACAAAAAAATTAATACTTCTTCTTCTGACCCATCACCAATTAAGATAAATTTCTCTGCCATTCCATTCTTGCCTCCTCTCCCCACTGCTCTCATTACATACAGGGATGTTTACTTCAATATCCTCTGTAAAATAAACCCAGTGCTAACCATACTCAGAAGTAACATCAGTAGCTATTTACCAAGTATTTTTTAACATATGCTAAGATTTGGAGAGTCACTTTCACGTAAAGATGAAAGAGAATGGGAAGGATCTGCCTTTGATGCTTGGTTCTCAACTGAAGGAGAGTTAATGTTGACCATTTCAAGAGACAACCTCTTCCAAATGCAGGCATGTTCTCCGCAACCACCAGCAGCAGCTTTCAGCTAGATCCCTGGAGCCCATTACTGAGTTCTTTACAGCCTTATTCACAACAAACAGCTTATGTTATATACTGTCCCCAACTGTTCCATAGACAACTGGTCAGAGACAACAGATCCAGACGCCTCTTGAAAAGCAGTTGGGTTTTCCAACCCTTGCTTACAGGGCAGGGGTTTCTTTACACTGGACAAAGGCAGCACCTGGCTGTTTTAAACACCTACACCATGAGCAGGTATAGCCAGGCTCACTACTTGGGACTCAAGGTGAATGACGATCTGAAGAATGCTCATTTTCAGTCCCACCTCTATCATTCGTACCCCAAGCACAGAAATCAGAGTAATTTTTTCCTTTTTAAAATATGTACAGGCAAGCACTACTTGCAGTTGAGTATGTTCAGGAGGGCACCAGACTCATGTAGAACTACAAAACCTGGTAAATGGTCTCGTGAGAAATTATTCCTCCCATTCCTGCAGCAGAGAGCAAGCAAAAGAGGGAAACAGTCTAATAATATTTAATTGCTTTTTTTTTCTATATTTGAAATTTGCACAAAAGCTATGCCTTTTAAAATCTCAACACTTAAGTGCTGGAACAAAGGACATAGTTTCTCCTCTGTATCACCTTACGCCAAATCAACATAGAAACCTTAGTTACATCCACAATCCAAAGAGAACGGATTAGCAAAAGCACCCTGTGATTTTATTGCTTCAATCACTGCAGAACGTGGAGTGCATTTGGCCAACAGAGGCAAACCCTAAGCAGCAAAATGCTCTCCTGCTCACTGCTATGCCCCTTTGGTTTTGTTTAAGTCAGTGCTGAGAAAGCAAATTAAGCTTCCAACTCTCGACTCCTATAGTCACACAAAATACACGGCACTGACTCCAGTAGTTTATGTATTTTCTCTTTAAAACATGAATGGGAGAGTGTACACAAACACCTTTCTTTCCCCATCCCTTCCTTCCCATAAGAAGGGCTGTTTATTTTTTTATTCGCCCTTATGAAAGGTTGGGGAAGCTATTCCACCAATACTCTGATAAAGGTAGCCTACGCTTCCTTAGGGATATAGCAAAGGGAAGGAGGAAAAAAAAAAACACCAAAACACCCCCACTAGCAACAAAGCTGCTAGATGTATTATTTAATGACTTTTAGATACAACAGCAAATTTTATCAACAAATTAACCCAGTCTACAGTTCACCCAGAGCTTTCCTGAACTAGAAAATACAGAGTACACAGATGTAGAAGCACTAAGCACTGCAGAATTTCAGTGCTCCATTGCCAAATCAAGATAAGAATGCCTCAGACGGGGGCTTTTTGTGTTTCAATTTATGGATCTTCAGGACCACCATTTCTAAAATAGTCCATGTGGCTACTAACTCTAGGGAACGGTTGTTTTTGCTGCTTACGGGGATTTAGAATGAAGAGGGGACTTTTCTGCATGCACTGGAGATTTATTTCAGGACTCTTGCTTAAAGGCATACATGCAGAACCAAACCAAATGAATGGTTGGTGGCAGACTTTGTTATGCTGTAATTTTTTTCATTCATAGGCTGTGATTTTAAAGGGCTCCTCAACTGCTCAATGGGGGAGGATCAGCACAGTTGAGGTCACTGGCACACCAACCACTATCTCCACACCCAAAAACTGGGACATCCTGGCTAGATCCTGGCCTCTTGGCACACAATTATTCCTAGGACAGTAAGAAGCCTGGGAGAGAAGCAAGAAGATTTCTGATGTGCAAGCACAGGAGAGAAGTTGGGTAAAAACATCACAGTAAGGCAATCACACATATTTTAACATTGCCCAGCTCAGCATCATGCAAGATGGCCACGGCAATCCCAGGATCAACAAAGCCTTTTGGAGTTCAATTCAAGGCATCAAAATAAGCCTATTTCTATCTCCCCTTTATCTGCTGTCTGCTACCCATTTCTACACATACCACATTCCTATAATCACAACTCCGAGGTGAGGGAAGATCATCCTCCCCAGTGTATACATCAAGCCGAACAGATAAAATCCCTCACCTTCCTCCTGACTCTGCCCATCCGCACAACTCTGTGCTTGTAAGGATATTAACCAAAAATGGTAACTTATCCAGACAGACTGACCTGGGAAGGTTTAGGACTTCTGGGTAAGGGTGAGGGAGACACAGACTTTAATAACTGATTAAAGCACAAACAAATCTGATAAACAGCACCAAAAAAAAGAAAAAAAAAAGAAAAGAAGGTTGATATTTATCATATAACTTGTTTTAGGAACTACTGTAAAAAGGCACATCACTGACCTGATAAGATCTTCCAAACCAGTGGAGTTTATGTATACATAGGCACAAGGGGAAATGGTTTATTTGGGCTTTAAGGTTCTTCCTGTAGGATGCAGTGTTTATAAAGGGTATTTCTAGAACTTCCTGACTGCATTTGTGAGATCGTGCTCTCTGAGCACCTCCAGCTCCCTCTCCACACCAGCCTGCCCCTTTTCTATCAATACCCCTTTAATTTTTTCATTTTATTTACTGTTTTTAACCAATCTGGTTAACTCTGCATTTCACTTCCTTCAGATAACAAGCAGAACCTCATCTCCAGCACTGCTTAGTAATTTTCCAGCCATTCAATACACTCATGAAGTATTACTATACCAAGATGCCAAATACTTGCACAGAAAAGAAAGAAGGAAATTTTTCTCTTAAGCAGCTCTAATGGCTTAATTGTACTGCAGCCTTTTATTCGTGCTTTTAAACACAGAAAACAGGCTCTGCACTATGTTTTTCTTCTAGTTCAACTAAACACCAAGTGCCTTTTTAAAAACACAAGGTCATTCAAGCAATGCAAGTATCAGAATTACTATTTTATAAAACTCTATACCATTTCCTAACACTTTTTATCTTTACAGCCACCAAACTGCATACATACAATAACAACATGTAAAGCAATGACGGGCTGCAACCAGCTCAACACCTCCCATGCCAAGTTTCAGTCAAGGATGAATTACGTTGGCAGCATTATAAACCTCTAGTGATAAAGTTTTTGCTGTAATTTCACCAGTATTTAAAATAAAAAAGCACACCACTGAAGTATCAGTGGCTTTTCTGTAATTTATAAACACACACACTTGAAATGCATGGAGCATAACAAGCTCCTGAAATACAGAGATTTACACTGAGGTCTAACAGGAGTGTCTGTACCCCAGCCCTCCATTGCCACCAAGGCAAGCAGGGCTTTTAATACAGCTTCAAAAATGAAAACAAAAACTTTAAAAAGAAATCAGCACTAAGGAATCAGGCACCTTGGCTTTTAGGAAATGTTAGGAAATGTAAGGTGGCTGCATCGTCAAAACTGTGGAGAAAACTGGAGAAGGCAGGTCTAGGTCTGGCCCCCACCTTCAGCAACATGCTCTCCCATGCAGCTCTTTCACGGCCAACCAGCCAGCAGAGGAGGGTGAATTTCTCAGCTTGTCAACATCAAGACCCACTGCCTGGGGCATCTATGGCAAAATCAGGCATTCATCACTCCACTGAACCACTGGACTTCTGACCTCAAACCCTCATCCACACAGTACAGATACATGATGGCAAGGTGCAAAGATCCAAGCGTCCCAGTAATCACACAAATAAATGAAACAAAAGTAAGTAATTGAACAAAAACTAAGCTACACATCTAAAAACCTCCAAGCACGCTTTAAATTAACCTAAGTAATACTTTCAGATCTCTACATAATTTTTAAGAACAAGACAGTTTGTAAGTAACTGCAACCCTAGAGCCAGATCCCCGCAGCAGCAGCCGACTGTACTCGCCAGTTCTGCTGATGCCTTCCAGCAGCTCTTTTATGGCATCCCTTGGATCACTGGAAACAAAAGAAATAGCTCTCCAGTATTAGAACCTGGATACTTTTCCCCTTCACAGCCCTCAAGGTTTTACAAAGACGGATGCGGCGACGAGCTGCCCAGAATGCCGACTGCTACCAAGGCATGATCCCAGCTATTCACCCGCCCCTCGCCTCGTTCTGTCCCAACTTGAGGCAAAGCACAAAGTTTCCCTCTACACTGCAACTTGAAGCATTAGTTAAGTAACCTTCTCTCAGCTCCGGGGCATACCTTTTCACTCGTAAAACCAGGTAAACAGCCAGCATGCCTTCCAAGCACTTGGAAGCCCAGGTGGGAGTGTTTGGACATGTCAGTGAAGAAATGCAGTGAGTGGAGGTAAGCTGAGCTCTCTCCTTTTAGCAAGGGGGGTGAACATGATGGGTATCTTTCTGGGCAGCATCCCTCTCAAAACAGGGACCTGCTCAAGGTGCTACGGGTTAGGAGTCATAACAGCTGCAGAAAAAGAAGTGCTGCCAGTATTTAAAGGGAGAAAACCAGATAGAAAGAAGGGAGACCCTTCTTTCACCTCATGTCCATCCACCAGAAAAGTGCTTTCCACCACCAGTATGGGAATTAATAAATAAGTAAAAAGCATAAATGGTCTACAGACCCAAACAAAAAAAGTAAATTGCACAGGTGTGCTTTAGCTCAGATACTAATTGCTGCTAGTGGCATCAACCAATTCTAAACATGGACTTAATTCCTATAAAACCACATCATTTAAGAAAAGTTGTCTTTCCGCAGGTGAGGGGAGGACCAGCAAGGTAGGCGAACTGTGGTGCTGCAACAGACTCCAGTGTTTAGGGAAGAAGCTTTGTGATTTCCCATAGCGTTTTGAAACTCTGACTTCTGTACAAATGCCTTCAGTGTATTTCAAATATTTCAATGGAAACTAATCTTGCTCTCAACTACTCAAACAGGCAAGCAATGCTCTACATTTTAATGTACAGGAGGGAAGCTACCACTTTTAGCTAGCAAGAAAAGAAGTAATGGGACTATCCAAACAGGATGTATGCATAATGCAGTTAAAAAAAACAACAGCCTAAGTGTTTCCAGACCTCCTTGGGACTTGAGTGCATGTGCAGAACATGCTCCTGTCCTTGCATGGCAGCGCAGGTCCTTACAAGCTGGGAGATGTGTTTCCCATACGCAGGATCAAAAGACGCTATCAGGTTTTACAACACATCTCCAAGCACCAGCTGGTAAAGAGCCAGGCTGGTAAAGAGCAGCAGCAGAGGTGGAACAGGGATCAACTCAAGCTTTCTATTAAAATAGAGGGGTAAGTGGTTACTCTCAACAAGAGACAAACACTTTTGTTCCTAGGGACAGATGAACACAGGTAACAAGTCCTAATGTTACTTTTGAAAGCCCATTTATTCTTTGAGTAGTTCGCAGAAGACGCTATTTCTTGCTTGCATTTTGCCTCATTTCTGTAGTACCTCGGACAAGAAGCTCTAGCTAGCAAAGAACGAGCTCGATCACCACCGCAGTCTTCAGGTCACGAAATGCTTTTCTCCTTGCCAGGCACTGCTGTCAAAGTCCAAGCACTTTGGGCAACTCTGCAATCCAACTTTTGAAAACACCACAGATGGGGAAATCAACTTCTGTTGTTAGAAAGTCCCGTAAGCCCTCCTCCCCACGCCTGCCAGTAAGAAGCTTCCTTCCTAGCTGGAATAGCCATCAGCAATACTCAGCTGATAGACTCAAGATCTCTCCTCTGATTACACACAGGAGTTGAGAACAAAGGAGGGGGGAGGAAAATCACAACAAACCCCGAAAACATAGTCCTTGAAGTGCAAGTTGCAAGCAAAGAAAGTCAAAGAATAAAGTTATTCAAAGACTGTAAGAACAAGCAGGCTAGAGACAAAAACAGTAATTTGGATTAAATCTCACTTTAGACCTAATGCAACAAGTAGAACCTGCTGGCTGCTGGCAGAAAGGTCTCCAATAGCCTTGAAAGCAGACTTTGTAATAGTGCTTTTGATAATATAGCTTACTTTAAGGTGAAGCATCTACTTCTACTGCATGGGGTAGACAGTATTTTACTCCACTGGCTACATTCAGTGCATGTCATAGGGATCACCTTCCCCTGATGTGAGGAGAAAATACTGCCATGAGGGTTGGGTTGCAGCATGAGTCGTAGAAGTCCTGCTTCCAGACAAGCATGACACACGAAGGAATAGAAATAAACTAGGCAGGAAGCCAAAGAATAACCTCAGGAGTGCGGGGAAAATGAAATGAAGACAGATAATCAGGTGGAGCGAAGACACCCTCCTGGACTTTGAGATGATGTCCACCTGCCCACACAACATTTGTCTGACATCAAGCTGGAGGAGCAAAAAGAGGTTGGGAGCATTTGTGGGTACCGAGACTGATGGTGATAAACCTCCCAAAACTGCTGTGCTGGTGGGCAGAAGTGCAGTATTAGTGCACTGCTTTGCTATTCTTGCTGCATAAGCAGGGCTTGTCCCTTGCCCCAGCCCCATCCTGCAGCCCCGTGCCCTGCACTCATCCAGCAGTGAGGGCCAGCACGTGGTTTTCCTTGCCTTGCAAGGGACCAAATCCTGAGAAACCACATGGGCAAATCTAGCCTTTGCTCCCAAGAGCTGATGCAAAACCCAAGGTGAGGGTCAGGTGCAGAGAGAAAGCAGCCAGCACAGCCCAGCTGCATTTCTCTGCAGCTTGAGAGGGTCAGGTTTACAGTACTGAGCAAGCACCAGAAAAATAAATGATTAAAGGAAATTTGACAAGGAAAGGGGGTGGACGTGGGTAGAGAAACGGGAAGGAAGGAGAACTCAGAAGATCTTGGCAGAAAACCAATAGGTAAGAAAAGAAACCGAAAAAAAAAAAAAGAGAGACAGAAACACAAAAGACATCATTAGAAACCATCAGCTGAGTTTACCCATGGCCAAAGTGGAAAGAAATGGCCAGTGCAAGCGAGATGCTGGGAGATGCTGCCCTGCTCTGCTTGCTGCCAGGCTTGGAGCAGACCTCTCTTTCCAGTGCTGGGATTTATGTGACAACAGCTTCTTGCTTGCTTTTGGTAGTCTACAGAAATGGGGACCTGCTGCAGTTCCTATCTCCTGTCAGTCAACTCCACAGTCTATCTGTGCCGTTTTTAGTCAACTGACCTTTTCTATTTTGCTTCTTTTTTAAATTCTACACTGCTTTAGAAGCCTAAGTCCTCCGAAAATCAAATGTTCCACTTAGCAAACAGGGCATATATCAAAAACACAGTCTCCAGAGCTGTACTTTTAGTTTCACTGATCTCTGTGCCCCCGCCACGCCAGCACAGCTCTTGTAAGAAAGATCACCTTGTGCTGTTAAAAAGGGGGAAAAAAAAGAAAAAACAAAAAAGCCACATTTTTCAATGAATTTGTTGTAGGGAGCAGTTCCTATGTCCATTCTGCTGGAGGGAAGGAAATTGAATTTATCGATTCCTCAAGCATGCCAGAGGGTTTAAGAAAGAAAAAGGAGGGGATTGAAACCAATAGTTAAGTTGTGTCTCATTCCTGAGCTCCTATTTTCCAGCCTGGTCCAGAAGACAGAGGACAACTACCATCATCTCCCTGCAATTTGGTGGCCGACAGGAAACAATTTTGTGGTTTAAATCTAGCTAACAGCAAACCAAGCCCATGTTAAGAGTGAGCCTTGCTACACAACGTACTTTTGTTTGCAGCCTCAGGATTTAATTAAACAGGTAGATAAAACCTACCTTTTAACCCACGCTCCAGGGTGTGCCCAAGTGAGATAAAAAACAGGCTGCAAAAAACAGGTCAAAGATGATTCCATTGCTGGTGCAGCATCTGCACCGCACTCAAACACCGTCCCACCGCACTCCTCAAGGAGGGGAGCTGCGCCAAAAAACCTCACTTTCTGGCCCAAAGGCAGGTTGGTTTGGTTTCTCCTTTTCAGTGACGAATCTGGGTTATCCACGGGCTGCACAGGGCCATAGTGTGGTCTAATGTGCTGAGAAATTAAAAATCCAGCTCCCTTCTGCTTGTGGCAACCCTCTTCCCATAGGTTTCCCTTCCAGCTGTCTGACCAAACATCCTCTCCACACATCTTCTACCTATAACTTCTTTTCAAGGCATTTTCAAAACAGAAGAAGAAAGAGTAGAAAGGGTAAATCCCTTCTTTCTTTCCCCTTCTTCTTCTTCATCTGACAGATCTATTATTCCCTTATAAACAACAACTTCTCCCAGAGACCGAACAAAGCAGCTACTTACATGTCATATTTTAAACAGGCATGTTTTCAGGCCAAGAAATAAACAGTTATATTTTGGCAATCCTTCATTTCCTGTCCTATTTGCGAGCGATAATGTCATAGCACACAGTGTGTCCCATGCCTTCCTCCCTGGCTGAAGCTTGCAGCAAAATAATTTAGCTGAATGAGCTGCCTTTCATACCTACAGAAAAGTCATCAGAATGTGGCAAAAATTTAGTGAAAATGAAGGGGGAGGGGGAAATAATTTTTTTCAGCACAAAGGGCGAACTGCAATATTGATGGACTCAGTACTGAGAGCAAACATCGCTGGTGTCTGCTCAGTGGTGGAGGGAAGTGAGATTTTGGGACTGGCAAAAGAACCAGCAAGAGCAAGTTAAGCCTAATTTTCTTTCCTTAGACTGGAAAAATACATCGGTGTGATCTCACGCCACATTCTGCTGTCCCGGACACCACTACAGCAACTCTACACATATGCCACTTAACCCAGCTCGTTAAAAACCTCCGGGGGACCAGTCCCACTTGCGAACACTTGGCAAGAGCGCTCCCGGCTCACTGGAATAAATCAAGCGTGCGTTGGAGCGGCGGGGACACTCCCGGGACACAGCTCAGCCAGGGCATCGCGGCTCCATCCCAAGCAGCGAAAGGCTGCGGACCAACACTTCCTCGTTCTCTGACCTTTTCCATTTAATTACTTCCTGTGACTTTCTTGGAACCATGCATCGGAACGAGCAGGCGGCAGCCTCCGGGCATAACCGAATCACTTCAAGGGTTCAGCTCCATTCTCCTCCTCGCAGGCGGAAAAGCCACGGGCAGCCCATCCGGGATGGTTTCGCAGAGGGTCGCCCACAGCCGCCCATCTTCTGGGTGCAGGCAGCGCTGCCCGAAATCCCCCCACCGCTTACGTCCAGCACCGCAGCTTCGAGCCTCTGATTTATTACCTGGCATCCCCGTTCTCCCCACACCCAGCAACGTGCGAGGCAGCACGGGCTGAGCGACGGGGAAGGAGGGAAGCAGAAGTAAAGGCTGAGATGCAGAAACAGGCGCTCGCTTGGCAATGACAAATTGACCTCTAAGTATCGATCTGAAATGGTGCAGTTCTGAAGGGACCGATGAGTTTCCAGCATCCTAAGCCCTGTCTGTTTCCCTCCTCGGTTTTATAAAGGATCTCAAAACTCAAAGTCCAATCAAGCTGTTTTCAAGAAACTACTAAAAAAAAAAAGGTAAAAAAAAAAGGGGGGGGGGAAGTCTTTCTTATTTACTTGAAGAGGGTTATTTTAAAAGGCATCCTGACAGCGGTCTTTTTTTTTTTGTAATCTGGCTGTTAACATTTGCTCACAGTGCACTCAGTGAAACAAGAATAGCTATGCAAATTAAAGCCAGATATCTAGGGCAAATAGCACGCTATACTACCATTGTTCTGACAGCTTGAGAAAACTTATCAGGAGAGCCTGTCCTTATTTCTTTTAACACCATATATATTGGAGAAAAAAAAATCAAATCACTTCACCCACCACTGAAATGAAAAAACAACCCATGAGTCACCGACTTCAGCAACGCTATCAATCAATGCAAGGCTGGAAGCGAGGAGCTTACAGAGGAAACCATGGCTTACCTAAAACACCTCGCTGTGCCCTACAAAGCCAAGGCCTGCACTAAACTCTGACAAGCCCAACCACGGCCTCCAGAAGAGCCAGTTGGGATGTGCACTGAGGTAAGGACCATGAGGCATCACTGACCCTGAAAGTCAACCCATCCAGACCCCAACAAAAAAAGCTATCAGTGGCCTAGGAATGGGTTGGGTACCAGCTCCCTGTGGTCATCAGCACTCCCCACCTCCAGGGGACCAAAGCACAGTGTTGCTGGGTTGACAGGTGGCCCCAGGAAAGGCGGCATGACTCAAGAGCTTCCACACACATGAAAACCATTAGCTGAAGCTTCTGTCAGCATGGCAGTGCAGCAGCACGTGGAAAAATTCACTCCAAAACAAACTGCAGCCTACAATTAGGGAAAAAAAAATCCCCCAGCTAACCATCAGAGCCAAGTGCTCGGTGTTTTACACCAACACTCACCTCTGCACTGAGCCCTGCAGGAAAACATATTTGGAGCAGTATCTTGACTCAAGATGAAGGCTGGTGAGCGCCAAATTTTTGTCCACTGAACTGGGTTAGGTTTGGCCCTGTGTTCCCAAACCCAGAGACAGGGACCCACTTCTCTTCATCTTGTCCAATTTACAAAGTTAAAAAAACCAAACCAAATGAAGAACCAGAAGGTTTTTATTGGAAATGAGTTGGCCACATTTTTCCAGCCTGTTAGGTCACGGCAATCTGCATGTGAGAACCTAAACTACTTTTTTGGTGGTGTTTTTTTTTTTTTCCGGTTTTTTTTGCTTGTTTGTTTTGCTGATTTTTTTTTGTAGCAAGAACCTTACCAACTTCAAAATAACCACGATTTCAGAAGCTACATATAAACACATATTTATAGTTTCTTTATTAAGAGCTGCCAAAATAACAATTCCTCTCAACACACACATTGAGGGCAGAAGCCATTTCCTTCGCCACTCATATTTCTACAGTAAATCGCCCTAAAGTAAGTTTACCACGATGAAGGTGTAAGCGTGGCACATGCCACCAATTATGATTTTTTCGGACCTCAAAACCGAGCCAAAAAGTTGCACAATTTTGACGCTGCTTTATAAGCCCTGCAAGGAGTCGTTTTAAAGCACGGTACATCCTATGGCGCTTGGCACCAACCCAGTCCTGCACGCCAGTGAGTCATTCCTCTTGACTGTCAAAACCCCGAAGGAGATAGCCAGGAAGAGTCCCTGGGCCAGCACGGCGTGAAAGAGCCCCTCCTGCCATTCCGCTGCAGTAGCTTTAGGTTTTATTTTGGGGAAGAAAGCATTACAAAAGGGAAAAGGGCACCGTCGAGCATTCTAAAAGCCTCGGTGCGGCCTCTCGGGGGGTTTATTAGCGGGGAGGTGGCGGGAGGGCTGCGGAGGGAGGGTGGG